>JARYHS010007720.1:0-15000 GCA_031002005.1 Vandiemenella viatica
GAATTTGTAACGCTGCAGTAACTGAGAGTAGGGGAGAAGTGGGAGTAGTAATTTTCGATTCATGTCCGCCAGAGACTTATTTCGAGACGGATTTGAAGAGACAATTCTGTAGTGGTTGAGTTAGAGAACTGTGAATTTCACTACAAGCACATAGTTTATTAAAAGCAGTGCGGCAAGTGCAGAGAAAGCGACCGTGATATTATGGCGGTTCGATTAAGATAGCAACACAGTCGTAGAGTCTATGCATTAAGACGCTTTCTAGAACATATTTATGTATAGACTACTGCTACAGTTAGTCTCTTACAGGGCAGTATTGGTTGACTAAGAAAAGAAGTAATCTCTTCTTTCCTTTACAGAGGTCAAAACATTCTTGAAAACTAGAAAGTCCCTTAGGATTTAAATGAAGGGAATAAAAGAGAGTAAATGCGATTATTTCATTTATACAAACGAAACCTATTACCATAAAATTTGTAACAAGATATAGACATCTAAATACGGTGAAAATTTCCATAGAAACTGCTATATAAGAAAAAAAAACTATCATTCAATCAGTGAAATATGAGCACATGTTACAGTTAACAGTTAGCAATATACGGTTTCAAATTATGGCTTTCGTCTTTTAAACTGTTATGAATATCTGTTATGCTAAAGTTCTAGACATATTTCATGTACAGTAAGTAGTGTTAAAAGGGGGAGGCAAATAGTTCCACTAACCGCCGCTAGGGTGTGGTGGCGCTAGTGTTCCCCATGTATTTCTTATGGAGGGGGTTCAGCGGACAGTTTTTAATTGATGTTAATTGATTTTAATTGAATTGCGTGGGGTCCTTAATTGATTTTAATTGATTTGCGTGGGGGGAGCCCTAATTGATTTTAATTAATGCTGATTGAATTGCGGGGAGGGGGTCTCACATCTGTAACCTCAGATTGATCTTATTATTTCCTTATGTACAGCGGTCAGCGGACAGTTTTTTCCCCATGTATTCTTATGGAGGATGGAGTGAGCCCACTTTTCCCCCCATGGCGGGGAGCCTTAATTGATTTTAATTAATGCTAATTGAATTGCGGGGAGGGGGTCTCACATCTGTAACCTCAGATTGATCTTATTATTTCCTTATGTACAGCGGTCAGCGGACAGTTTTTTCCCCATGTATTCTTATGGAGGATGGAGTGAGCCCACTTTTTCCCCCATGGCGGGGAGCCTTAATTGATTTTAATTAATGCTAATTGAATTGCGGGGAGGGGGTCTCACATCTGTAACCTCAGATTGATCTTATTATTTCCTTATGTACAGCGGTCAGCGGACAGTTTTTTCCCCATGTATTCTTATGGAGGATGGAGTGAGCCCACTTTTTCCCCCATGTATTGCTTATGGACCTGTCTTTGCAGACAGTTTGGAGCGGAGGGGAACCGAGGAACTAGGGGAGTTTAATTGAATGCGGGTTCGTAATTGAATGTGCACAGCTGCGCCACACCCCGGAAGCCCTTAATTATTGCTCCCCTCCGGAAGCCATCAATTATCGCTCCCCTCGCAAGCGGCAGGATGCGGGTTCGTAATTGAATGTGCACAGCTGCGCCACACCCGGAAGCCATCAATTAAGGCCCCCACGCAGCTGCATGATGCGGGTTCGTAATTGAATGAGCACAGCTGCGCCACACCCGAATTATCGCTCCCCTCACAGCTGCAGGATAACAATAAGCGACTGTGTGACTCATGTCTCCCACTATGACAGCTGCAACCGGAACACCCGGTATATTGACCGCCCATTTATGCGCTTCAGTATTTTTAGATCACAACAAATTAACGATATCTCTAACTACCTCCATTTTTACACCCACCATCTGAGACATTGGCGTTTTCATGCTTATTCATAATTGCTTCTGTCTTGCTACTAAATAAGATATTAGATTTGAACTGATATAAATGTCACCACCGAGGTTGGTGGTGTAACGGTTAGCGTTCTGGCCCACCCGGGTATCCAGATTTGGGTTTTCCATGGTTTCCCAAGTCACTCCATGAAAACGCCTGGATGCTTCCTTCAAAAGGCCGTGGCTGAATTCCTCCCCATTCCTTGTCCCCCCCATCATTTCCCGTCTATAAAGACATCGCTGTTAAGAGACATTAAACATAAAAAACACAAGTTATCATTGTCTTATAGTCTAAATTACGAGATACCACTTCCTGAACTATCAACGGAAAATAACCTTCTGGTTTTTCCAATACCTTTCTTTTTTTCCACAATACCTTGCAAAATGTGTTCTACAACAGCCGATTTTGTTGGTTGGCCTGGTCTTGCCTATCACTAATGTTCTTTATTTATTACTAGCTGAGGTACCCGGCTTCACTCAGAGAGTTGATGTGAGATAGTGTAGTAATTGTAATAAAATGATAAACATTAAAATGTAAGAGGTAATTTTTTTTTTTTTTTATTGAAAACATTTTCTAACTTTTCGAATACTTGTTTCCGAACACCATTTTTCATTTTGTTATCCGGGGTATATATGTACAAATTTTTATAATTTTCTACTCGATAGTATAGACCGCGAGAGAAGCAGGAGTCTTTGGGGTTGATGCCACAATGTTTTAAAGTTTGTCTTTGCGCTGTGTTAATTGTAAAACTATAGGCTAATTTGATTGGAAATTGCAGTCTTTTCAGTAAAGATCAGAGCTATTCTGAGGATTAATACTATGTGTTTCGATTCTGGAGTTTCCCCGGTCATGTAATGTAGAACTTCCTGTGGAGGTGCTTCCAGTGGTGGTGATCGAATTTTTCCATTCATGCAACAGAATCCTGGTGTTTCTCCACTGAATTTTTTCGCGTTGCAAAATTGTTAGATGTTATCCATTTTTCTGATTACGAAGTGGTTGTTTTTGTTATATTGTTTTGTCGGGTCGTAGTGGAATGCTTCATTTTTCAGGTTATACTGTTTACTTGTCCTCGTCCGCGCTTCTCGTAGGGTGATATTTTCATGGGTGGCTTGCGTCCGCAGCAACCTGACCTTCACATCTTTCACAACTTGGGTCGTCATGTAGTTACGCCTTAACACTTCCGTTGTTCGGTTTCAAGTTTAAACTGTAGGTTCTCTACACCCTGTTAAGTTCAAGTAGGCTAGGATAGAGGCGGTATGCGCAGGCAATAAAAAACCCTGGTCATAATGACCAAACGAGCCATTACTCCGTACTTCAGGTGAATGTTGGGTTGGTTCCTCCAAAAGACCATGCCTGAATTCCATCCCGATCCTTGCACCAGTCCTATCACACCTCGTGATCGGTAAAGATCTGGCCTAGCATTTGGGAGGGTGTGGGCTCGAATCCCCGTCCGGGCATCCAGATTTGAGTTTTCCATGGTTTCCCCAAATCACTCCAGGCGAATGATGGGATGATTTCTTCATTTGCCATGGCCGAATTCCACCCTGTTCCTCGTCCACTGTCCTTTTCCCCCGCCTCTAAAGGCCTCGATGTCGACGAGGCGTAGAACCATTAAAAAAAAGAAAACCCCGACCACCAACTCCAGATGAATGCCGAGTTATTCATTCAAAATACCATGCCTAAATTCATTTCCAGTCCTTGCCGCCAGTCCTTTCACGCGTCCAATGACCTCGTTGTTGACGAGACTTAAAAAAGAAAAAAAATATCATGAAGAATTGTGTTGGGGCGTGCAGAGGCTACCGTGAGTGTGTCTTGTTGCCTTCAGTTGAGGGCTATGCCTGCTTAATAAATTCAGCATTGGAGTGAGAGAGGATGCAGTTCTACCCCAGTTGCTCAATAATGAAGCCGACATGTTCCTTGGATATTCCAGTATGGTTTGCGATACGCTTTTTGAGTGATTCACCGGTCGAATCAAATTGTTGAGGTATGCGATGATCATCGTTTTGCTGAAGTGATCGGACGTCGGCTGCATTTATCATCTACAATTATGGCCTTTACATTCTCGCAATCACCAAATTTTAGTGCCAATCGATTTACAGTATACCTATCAACGGCATTGCCGGTATAAACAGCATTGAAACGACGATGAATCGTAGTAGGAATCACTTTGTCAGCAGTTAAAAAATTCGATAACAGCACGATGTTTAACTCGCGTTGGCACAACACTAGAACACTTCTCCATAATTCCGGACAACAAATCCTTACTTCTCAGTACTTTCAAATAAAATGTAATGTCGCTTGGTATGTATGGTCTGGCGTCAGAGTTTTTCAGTCGTAACAGCCTTACCTAAGGACAGGAATGAACACGTTTACCTCCACCACCACGGACTAGACCTGATTACTACCCAAATGGACTGCTAGTGCCAGTGTACAGATATGGCCAGCCCGGTACTGTTGTTTTTGTCTGTGTATCAGCTCAATGCTGGTGATTCTAAGCGCTTGACGATAGGTTTATCGTCCAAACACGACGTCAAAATCGTTGCCTCCTTCAAAAAGGCGAAGGCTGAATACCTTCCCGTTCCTTGTCTCCAGTCACATCCCGCCTCTAATGACCTCGACTTCGACAAGGCGTAAAACCATAAGTAAAAAGAAAAAAAAATCTTAAGCCCAGTACGTTTTCATTTACTTTAGAATTACCGTCAATATTTTCTATTGCAGAGACTAAATGCTGATCAGTGCAGAAATGATTACATTCGTCCACGTTTCAGACGATGCAGGTTTAATTTTTGAGAATTTTTAATGTTCTGCAGTGTCATACAGGTGATTTAATGTTCTTTCTTCAATGCATTCCACTCGTCTTCTTTTCAGAGTTATTGCTTGTATGCCGGTCTGAATATCTACTCTGATGTGTGAGTTTTTAAAGCAAAGTAATGAATCAGCAGTTGTTGGAGATGTAGGTTATATTGAATGCGTAGAGACGTCTGGCTTATCACAACATCAGCAAAGTCAGTTCTGAACAAGGGAAGTTAGAGTAATATCTCCTCCACAAACCAGTCTAAAAACTTTACGAGACAAAGTTTTATATTCGTGCTGTAGTATCCCCCAAGATTAATACGAAAGATTTTACACAATTTCTAACAGTCTGAACGTTGGCTATATAAAAGTGACGATGTTATTATTATTATCACCGAAAACGTGCATCGGATGTCGAAAGTCAAGAGGATCATAGAATACCGAGCCTGGTGGGTGAGCAGTAACGTTCGGATATATCGTTCGCGAGGATATGCAGCACGGTTTTAGAGTCAGATTTTCTTTCGTTTCCCAAAAATCACTCGAGGCTAGTGTCGGGATCGCCCCCATGCAGTACTCCTTTGAGAGTAATTTTTTATATGCCGATATAACTACCGTGCCCGGTAGGTGAGTTTTTTAGGATTGGGACTGTCATGTGGAGGTGGAGAGTTCAATTCCCGATCCGGCTGTTCATTAGAATCTGTTGTAGTACCACTTTAGACGCAAATAGCCGTTTATCGCCTATAGTAGCTGCGACAGCGAAAAACACGGCTAGTGGTGTTTTTGTCCGTAGGAAGGGATGTTTTTATTATTATTATTATTATTATTATTCCTAGCCATTTGAGGCAATTTTTTCTTGTATTTTTGACCAAGAGTCCTCGATAAGTTATGGACATTCAAAAGTAACAGAGTTTCGACTTACCGTGCACTCTGCCTATGTCGCGGCTAACAAGTCTATGGTATTGAGTTTCGACGTGGGCAACGGCCAAGGCGCCGGTCACTGCGAGTTGCACACTGATGAGGTTCCTCCAAAAATGAATCACCGTTGGTTGTTAGGCTCAGTATTTGGGTAAGAAGATACTATTTTAACCCCAGCAACCGTTCGGCAGGTGACTGTGTGTTTCTCGCGTGGAACTACGATCTGGGGCATGCGGTGTTGAATAAGTCGGACACTACGTCCAAACTTGGATTAGCACGTTTTATTCTTCATAAGTCAGTGTAACTCTGGTACTGTGTCCTACATTTTTGAGTACCACAACCGGTTCAAAATCATGCTTAGACGTTAACTCTATCGAAACTGTTATATCCAAGGGGCGGGTTTGTTTCAGATACCATCATTAATTACAGTTCATGCATGAGACAGGCGACGAAAAAGTGGGGTAGAACCCCCCCATGGCTCATAACTGACCAAAAAATCATCAGTAACATGTGTTCCAAGTACCAAACTCTTCACATCAACGTCGTATCATTTAACTCACACTACAGACCTCACTGCCATTCAATATCGTGGGTACTAGGTACAAAACTGTACACATCATCAGCACCACCTCTATCCCACACCACAAGCCTTTTCTGCCATTCAGTAATATTTGCCCACTTACCACGAGTATCAGGGTAGACATATGGTCATCAGACAGATATCATAACTCCCATATTCATACTAGGTCTCACATACAAATCCATACGTCACCACACACAAGCACACAAAAATATAACTAACTAAAAAACCATCAGACAGACGTTAGAGTGTGTGCAAAGGATGCCATGTTTTCACCATACACATCAGTGCTTATCCCATACGGATTATTCATCACACCCAATAGATTGCATGTATCATCAACTTATAGGTAGCCAGTGACTGTGAAATCTCAAAGTCGAGTAGAATCCTATAGTGATAGACACACAACGACATCGGAAGACGCACATACACACACACTCACATGTCCACACATACACATAGTTCCATACATCAACACACACGTACACGTAACTGGAGGAAAGTGACTGAACACCCTACATCCAGACTGAATAGTTACAGGATGTATGAAGTGTGACATGTCTTTGCCACACAGCTCAGTGCTCTTCACACCCAACTGATTACATCTACATAGGTGGCCACTGATGGAAAAATCTCGAGTAGACACCATAATCAGACACACACGAACACGCACACACACATATTTCCATGCATATACCACAATTCCATACGTCAACACATACATACAAGCAACTGAAGGAAAGGGACTCCACACACGACGTCCATACTGAGGTGTTACATGATAGGCAGAGGATAGCATGTCTTTGCAATACAGCTCAGTGCTCACCACACTTACCGGATAATATTATCGATGAAAGGTGTTGACAGTGTGTGTGTGTACAAACGCCGAAATCACCATAACAACTACAACCATCAGTAGGAAGGCAGAACTTATGTTAAGTCAGGTTAATACAGAATGTTAAAGTGTTTGTTATAGTTGGTTAGAGTAAATTCAGTTTAGGTTATTTCAACTCACATTCACATGGTGTCACTGATGCATGGCAATCCAAAAGTGTTTGCTGAGGCGGCTTGGGCCCCACCGCGGCCTAAGAGACCGGTATTTTGCACGACCTAAGAAGACCGGTATTTTGCGCGCCGGTTATCCGGATACAACGCGTTTGTATTTTTTCTACGCAGCAGCCGCTTACTGTGGGGCCCAAGCCACCTCAGCAAACACTTTTGGATTGCCATGCATCAGTGACACCATGTGAATGTGAGTTGAAATAACCTAAACTGAATTTACTCTAACCAACTATAACAAACACTTTAACATTCTGTATTAACCTGACTTAACATAAGTTCTGCCTTCCTACTGATGGTTGTAGTTGTTATGGTGATTTCGGCGTTTGTACACACACACACTGTCAACACCTTTCATCGATAATATTATCCGGTAAGTGTGGTGAGCACTGAGCTGTATTGCAAAGACATGCTATCCTCTGCCTATCATGTAACACCTCAGTATGGACGTCGTGTGTGGAGTCCCTTTCCTTCAGTTGCTTGTATGTATGTGTTGACGTATGGAATTGTGGTATATGCATGGAAATATGTGTGTGTGCGTGTTCGTGTGTGTCTGATTATGGTGTCTACTCGAGATTTTTCCATCAGTGGCCACCTATGTAGATGTAATCAGTTGGGTGTGAAGAGCACTGAGCTGTGTGGCAAAGACATGTCACACTTCATACATCCTGTAACTATTCAGTCTGGATGTAGGGTGTTCAGTCACTTTCCTCCAGTTACGTGTACGTGTGTGTTGATGTATGGAACTATGTGTATGTGTGGACATGTGAGTGTGTGTGTATGTGCGTCTTCCGATGTCGTTGTGTGTCTATCACTATAGGATTCTACTCGACTTTGAGATTTCACAGTCACTGGCTACCTATAAGTTGATGATACATGCAATCTATTGGGTGTGATGAATAATCCGTATGGGATAAGCACTGATGTGTATGGTGAAAACATGGCATCCTTTGCACACACTCTAACGTCTGTCTGATGGTTTTTTAGTTAGTTATATTTTTGTGTGCTTGTGTGTGGTGACGTATGGATTTGTATGTGAGACCTAGTATGAATATGGGAGTTATGATATCTGTCTGATGACCATATGTCTACCCTGATACTCGTGGTAAGTGGGCAAATATTACTGAATGGCAGAAAAGGCTTGTGGTGTGGGATAGAGGTGGTGCTGATGATGTGTACAGTTTTGTACCTAGTACCCACGATATTGAATGGCAGTGAGGTCTGTAGTGTGAGTTAAATGATACGACGTTGATGTGAAGAGTTTGGTACTTGGAACACATGTTACTGATGATTTTTTGGTCAGTTATGAGCCATGGGGGGGTTCTACCCCACTTTTTCGTCGCCTGTCTCATGCATGAACTGTAATTAATGATGGTATCTGAAACAAACCCGCCCCTTGGATATAACAGTTTCGATAGAGTTAACGTCTAAGCATGATTTTGAACCGGTTGTGGTACTCAAAAATGTAGGACACAGTACCAGAGTTACACTGACTTATGAAGAATAAAACGTGCTAATCCAAGTTTGGACGTAGTGTCCGACTTATTCAACACCGCATGCCCCAGATCGTAGTTCCACGCGAGAAACACACAGTCACCTGCCGAACGGTTGCTGGGGTTAAAATAGTATCTTCTTACCCAAATACTGAGCCTAACAACCAACGGTGATTCATTTTTGGAGGAACCTCATCAGTGTGCAACTCGCAGTGACCGGCGCCTTGGCCGTTGCCCACGTCGAAACTCAATACCATAGACTTGTTAGCCGCGACATAGGCAGAGTGCACGGTAAGTCGAAACTCTGTTACTTTTGAATGTCCATAACTTATCGAGGACTCTTGGTCAAAAATACAAGAAAAAATTGCCTCAAATGGCTAGGAATAATAATAATAATAATAATAATAATAAACATCCCTTCCTACGGACAAAAACACCACTAGCCGTGTTTTTCGCTGTCGCAGCTACTATAGGCGATAAACGGCTATTTGCGTCTAAAGTGGTACTACAACAGATTCTAATGAACAGCCGGATCGGGAATTGAACTCTCCACCTCCACATGACAGTCCCAATCCTAAAAAACTCACCTACCGGGCACGGTAGTTATATCGGCATATAAAAAATTACTCTCAAAGGAGTACTGCATGGGGGCGATCCCGACACTAGCCTCGAGTGATTTTTGGGAAACGAAAGAAAATCTGACTCTAAAACCGTGCTGCATATCCTCGCGAACGATATATCCGAACGTTACTGCTCACCCACCAGGCTCGGTATTCTATGATCCTCTTGACTTTCGACATCCGATGCACGTTTTCGGTGATAATAATAATAACATCGTCACTTTTATATAGCCAACGTTCAGACTGTTAGAAATTGTGTAAAATCTTTCGTATTAATCTTGGGGGATACTACAGCACGAATATAAAACTTTGTCTCGTAAAGTTTTTAGACTGGTTTGTGGAGGAGATATTACTCTAACTTCCCTTGTTCAGAACTGACTTTGCTGATGTTGTGATAAGCCAGACGTCTCTACGCATTCAATATAACCTACATCTCCAACAACTGCTGATTCATTACTTTGCTTTAAAAACTCACACATCAGAGTAGATATTCAGACCGGCATACAAGCAATAACTCTGAAAAGAAGACGAGTGGAATGCATTGAAGAAAGAACATTAAATCACCTGTATGACACTGCAGAACATTAAAAATTCTCAAAAATTAAACCTGCATCGTCTGAAACGTGGACGAATGTAATCATTTCTGCACTGATCAGCATTTAGTCTCTGCAATAGAAAATATTGACGGTAATTCTAAAGTAAATGAAAACGTACTGGGCTTAAGATTTTTTTTTTCTTTTTACTTATGGTTTTACGCCTTGTCGAAGTCGAGGTCATTAGAGGCGGGATGTGACTGGAGACAAGGAACGGGAAGGTATTCAGCCTTCGCCTTTTTGAAGGAGGCAACGATTTTGACGTCGTGTTTGGACGATAAACCTATCGTCAAGCGCTTAGAATCACCAGCATTGAGCTGATACACAGACAAAAACAACAGTACCGGGCTGGCCATATCTGTACACTGGCACTAGCAGTCCATTTGGGTAGTAATCAGGTCTAGTCCGTGGTGGTGGAGGTAAACGTGTTCATTCCTGTCCTTAGGTAAGGCTGTTACGACTGAAAAACTCTGACGCCAGACCATACATACCAAGCGACATTACATTTTATTTGAAAGTACTGAGAAGTAAGGATTTGTTGTCCGGAATTATGGAGAAGTGTTCTAGTGTTGTGCCAACGCGAGTTAAACATCGTGCTGTTATCGAATTTTTTAACTGCTGACAAAGTGATTCCTACTACGATTCATCGTCGTTTCAATGCTGTTTATACCGGCAATGCCGTTGATAGGTATACTGTAAATCGATTGGCACTAAAATTTGGTGATTGCGAGAATGTAAAGGCCATAATTGTAGATGATAAATGCAGCCGACGTCCGATCACTTCAGCAAAACGATGATCATCGCATACCTCAACAATTTGATTCGACCGGTGAATCACTCAAAAAGCGTATCGCAAACCATACTGGAATATCCAAGGAACATGTCGGCTTCATTATTGAGCAACTGGGGTAGAACTGCATCCTCTCTCACTCCAATGCTGAATTTATTAAGCAGGCATAGCCCTCAACTGAAGGCAACAAGACACACTCACGGTAGCCTCTGCACGCCCCAACACAATTCTTCATGATATTTTTTTTCTTTTTTAAGTCTCGTCAACAACGAGGTCATTGGACGCGTGAAAGGACTGGCGGCAAGGACTGGAAATGAATTTAGGCATGGTATTTTGAATGAATAACTCGGCATTCATCTGGAGTTGGTGGTCGGGGTTTTCTTTTTTTAATGGTTCTACGCCTCGTCGACATCGAGGCCTTTAGAGGCGGGGGAAAAGGACAGTGGACGAGGAACGGGGTGGAATTCGGCCATGGCAAATGAAGAAATCATCCCATCATTCGCCTGGAGTGATTTGGGGAAACCATGGAAAACTCAAATCTGGATGCCCGGACGGGGATTCGAGCCCACACCCTCCCAAATGCTAGGCCAGATCTTTACCGATCACGAGGTGTGATAGGACTGGTGCAAGGATCGGGATGGAATTCAGGCATGGTCTTTTGGAGGAACCAACCCAACATTCACCTGAAGTACGGAGTAATGGCTCGTTTGGTCATTATGACCAGGGTTTTTTATTGCCTGCGCATACCGCCTCTATCCTAGCCTACTTGAACTTAACAGGGTGTAGAGAACCTACAGTTTAAACTTGAAACCGAACAACGGAAGTGTTAAGGCGTAACTACATGACGACCCAAGTTGTGAAAGATGTGAAGGTCAGGTTGCTGCGGACGCAAGCCACCCATGAAAATATCACCCTACGAGAAGCGCGGACGAGGACAAGTAAACAGTATAACCTGAAAAATGAAGCATTCCACTACGACCCGACAAAACAATATAACAAAAACAACCACTTCGTAATCAGAAAAATGGATAACATCTAACAATTTTGCAACGCGAAAAAATTCAGTGGAGAAACACCAGGATTCTGTTGCATGAATGGAAAAATTCGATCACCACCACTGGAAGCACCTCCACAGGAAGTTCTACATTACATGACCGGGGAAACTCCAGAATCGAAACACATAGTATTAATCCTCAGAATAGCTCTGATCTTTACTGAAAAGACTGCAATTTCCAATCAAATTAGCCTATAGTTTTACAATTAACACAGCGCAAAGACAAACTTTAAAACATTGTGGCATCAACCCCAAAGACTCCTGCTTCTCTCGCGGTCTATACTATCGAGTAGAAAATTATAAAAATTTGTACATATATACCCCGGATAACAAAATGAAAAATGGTGTTCGGAAACAAGTATTCGAAAAGTTAGAAAATGTTTTCAATAAAAAAAAAATTACCTCTTACATTTTAATGTTTATCATTTTATTACAATTACTACACTATCTCACATCAACTCTCTGAGTGAAGCCGGGTACCTCAGCTAGTAATAAATAAAGAACATTAGTGATAGGCAAGACCAGGCCAACCAACAAAATCGGCTGTTGTAGAACACATTTTGCAAGGTATTGTGGAAGAAAAGAAAGGTATTGGAAAAACCAGAAGGTTATTTTCCGTTGATAGTTCAGGAAGTGGTATCTCGTAATTTAGACTATAACACAATGATAACTTGTGTGTTTTTTTATTTTTAATGTCTCTTAACAGCGATGTCTTTATAGACGGGAAATGATGGGGGGGCAAGGAATGGGAAGGAATTCAGCCACGGCCTTTTGAAGGAAGCATCCAGGCGTTTTCATGGAGTGACTTGGGAAACCATGGAAAACCCAAATCTGGATACCCGGGTGGGCCAGAACGCTAACCGTTACACCACCAACCTCGGTGGTGACATTTATATCAGTTCAAATCTAATATCTTATTTAGTAGCAAGACAGAAGCAATTATGAATAAGCATGAAAACGCCAATGTCTCAGATGGTGGGTGTAAAAATGGAGGTAGTTAGAGATATCGTTAATTTGTTGTGATCTAAAAATACTGAAGCGCATAAATGGGCGGTCAATATACCGGGTGTTCCGGTTGCAGCTGTCATAGTGGGAGACATGAGTCACACAGTCGCTTATTGTTATCCTGCAGCTGTGAGGGGAGCGATAATTCGGGTGTGGCGCAGCTGTGCTCATTCAATTACGAACCCGCATCATGCAGCTGCGTGGGGGCCTTAATTGATGGCTTCCGGGTGTGGCGCAGCTGTGCACATTCAATTACGAACCCGCATCCTGCCGCTTGCGAGGGGAGCGATAATTGATGGCTTCCGGAGGGGAGCGATAATTAAGGGCTTCCGGGGTGTGGCGCAGCTGTGCACATTCAATTACGAACCCGCATTCAATTAAACTCCCCTAGTTCCTCGGTTCCCCTCCGCTCCAAACTGTCTGCAAAGACAGGTCCATAAGCAATACATGGGGGAAAAAGTGGGCTCACTCCATCCTCCATAAGAATACATGGGGAAAAAACTGTCCGCTGACCGCTGTACATAAGGAAATAATAAGATCAATCTGAGGTTACAGATGTGAGACCCCCTCCCCGCAATTCAATTAGCATTAATTAAAATCAATTAAGGCTCCCCGCCATGGGGGAAAAAGTGGGCTCACTCCATCCTCCATAAGAATACATGGGGAAAAAACTGTCCGCTGACCGCTGTACATAAGGAAATAATAAGATCAATCTGAGGTTACAGATGTGAGACCCCCTCCCCGCAATTTAATTAGCATTAATTAAAATCAATTAAGGCTCCCCGCCATGGGGGGAAAAGTGGGCTCACTCCATCCTCCATAAGCATACATGGGGAAAAAACTGTCCGCTGACCGCTGTATATAAGGAAATAATAAGATCAATCTGAGGTTACAGATGTGAGATTGCAGCGGCTCCCCTCCTTAATTCTATTAAACTCCCCTAGTTCCTCGGCTTCCCTCCTTAATTCAATTAGGACCCCACGCAATTCAATTAGCCTTAATTAAAATCAATTAGGGCTCCCCCCACGCAAATCAATTAAAATCAATTAAGGACCCCACGCAATTCAATTAAAATCAATTAAGGACCCCACGCAATTCAATTAAAATCAATTAACATCAATTAAAAACTGTCCGCTAAACCCCCTCCATAAGAAATACATGGGGAACACTAGCGCCACCACACCCTAGCGGCGGTTAGTGGAACTATTTGCCTCCCCCTTTTAACACTACTTTTCATGTTCTGTTAAAAGAGAATAGCTAACGATTTTGCCCGTGTGATGAAATACAGGGAGACGCTGCTACAGTAGCCTTCAGCACGGTTCATTTGGGGCAAACAAATCACTTTGAACGAAAGTCATGCTGACTCAGATTAAATCTGAGAAATTACCGTCGGATAATGCAAAACATTGTTGAACAACGTATAGTATATTAGAAGTTAGTACTATCTTAGAAATGTCCTCTTAAATTCGAGGTCACCGACTCTAATCTTGGTGTGGCCAAATTTTTGGAGGTTTTGCTTTGTTTCCATGCGTACATGATGTCGGTCCGTGGTTAGTAATCGATGTTAAACTGTAGGTCTAACCATTTCAGAGTCGGAAAGTGCTGCAAACCAAAGCTCTAGCACGTGGTAGTAGTGCCATACGAAATGAGTTTACTTTGTTTCTCATCCTGTACTTTCTCGTTACTAGTATTCTGTCTCTGGGTGATTTCACTTTGTGACATATATGCCACATAACCATCCCACCCCGATCTCTAATATTTCTGATGGCTAATATTTTGTTTTAAAGTTAATTATAATTTTTTTGTTTTCTAGTATTAATCGTCCAAGTAGTAATAATGAAGTATTGTTTCTGGAGCTATGAATCTCGTTGTTGTTGTGGCGCGGGAGAAGCTCGCCAGCTATCTACCGCACAGTACAATCTTCCTGGAGTGATCGAAGAGCAGGCGTCAGGAGAGGACTCACAAGTATATATATAGCACAGGCATTTAGGGTGCTGAGTCACAACCCTCTATTTGATTGGACAGTATGAGCTTTGAAAAATTGTGCATATAAATTCATGGTAGTAAAGAACTTTGAGAAGATTTTGTGTTTTTTATTTGTTCAGCGACAAGTTACGGAATAAATGGAATTAAGTGCATTTCCGTATAATTATTTGTAACAATAATATTACTCAAATTTGAGAAAGAGAACAGTATTAAAAGAATAAAAAGTAATTAAGTTGCTTAAAGAG
>JARYHS010007721.1:0-17000 GCA_031002005.1 Vandiemenella viatica
GAAGTTAAGGTTGGCAGCTCCAATCGTAGAATGACACTACACGATCCAAGATCCCGATACAAGAAAAATATTTGATCCCCTCTACACAAGTAGTGACCCACCTGACACCCTTTGGTGACCCTCGAGGTCGCTCTGTCCGGCCGAGCGGTTAGGCAAGGACAGATTGCCATACGGGAGGCATGGATAAGCGTCGAGCATAGAAGTCGACGAAAATCAGGACTAATAATCGCTGTATACTTATACACACCATGTTGCTAAAGGCACATATACCAATAACAGTACATACACTGAAGAGCCAAAGAAACTGGTAAACCTGTCTAATATCGTGTAGTGTCCCCGCGAGCACGCAGAAGTGCCGCTACACGACGTGGCATGGAATTGACTAATGTCTGACGTAGTGCTGGAAGGAATTGACACCATGCATCCTGCAGGGCTGTCCATAAATCCGTAAGAGTACGAGGGGGTGGAGATCTCTTCTGAGCCACACGTTGCGACGCATCCCAAATATGCTTCATCATATTCATGTCTGGGGAGTTTGGTGACCAGCGGAGGTGTTTAAACTCAGAAGAGTGTTCCTGGAGCAATTATGGACGTGTCGGGGGTCACATTCTCCTGCTAGAATTGCTCAAGTCCGTCGGAATGCACAATGGACATGAATGGATTCACGTGATCAGCTAGGATGCGTACGTACGTGTCATCTATCAGAATCGCATCTAGACGTTTCAGGGATCCCATATCACTCTAACTGCACACGCCCCACACCATTACAGAGTCTCAGCGAGCTTGAACAGTACCCTGCTGACATGCAGGGTCCATGAATTCATGATGTTGTCTCCATACCCGTATACGTCCATCCGCTCGATACAATTGGAAATGATACTTTTCAGACCAGGCAACATGTTTCCAAACATCAACAGTCCAATGTCGGTGTTGACGGGCCCAGGCAAGGCGAAAAGCTTTGTGTCGTGCACTTAGCAAGGGTACATGAGTGGGCCTTCGGCTCCGAAAGCCCATATCGATGATGTTTCTTTGAGTGGTTCGCACGCTGACACTTATTGATGGCCCAGCATTGAAATTCGCAGCAATTTACCGAAGGGTTGCACTTCTGTCACGTTGAACGATTCTCTTTAGTAGTCGTTGCTCCCGTTTTTACAGGATCTTTTTCCGACCGCAGCAGTGTCGGAGATTTGATGTTTTACCGGATTCCCTATATTTACGGTGCACTCGTGAAATGGTCGTACGGGAAAATCCCCACCTCATCGCTACCTCGAAGGTGTTGTGTCCCATCTCTCGTGCGCCGACTATAACGCCGCGTTCAAACACAATTAAATCGTGATAACCTGCCATTGTAGTAGCAGTAACCGATCTAACGCCTGCGCCAGATACCTGTTGTCTTATATAGGCGTTTCCGACCGTAGCGCCGTACTCTGAGTGTTTAAATATCTCTGTGTTTGCAAATGCATGCCTATACCAGTTTCATTGCCACTTCAGTGTATATTTACACATGGATGGAAATAGCTGTGAATAACATCTCAGGTTGAACTATTAATGTCTGAAACTGATAAAGCTGGGCAGTGGCGCTTCGCTAAACACCACCAATATTATGGGACCGTGGGGAGAGAACGAGCTTTGCAACATGGGTACTTCTAAGCCAAACACGGCAGGACTATTGCAATACATTGAAACTTCCGCAATTCTGACTAACTAACCCGATCAATTTCTATATCCAATCCCTTTCCTCAGTAGAGCCTACCTGCTGGTTTGCTGTCGAACATCTCTTGTGGTTGCAATGGCACCGTTCCGAGGCCGAGCCCGGTAGCTTCTCGCGTCGGCTCCCGGCTGCAACAGGCTGTCTGGAGAGGGTAAATCCTATCATCATCGTACTTCATGCGGTCATAGTGCCAGCTAGCGTTCTCCTTTCAGCGCTTGACAATTGCTGAATCGCGGACTCGTGCTCTACTTTGCCGGTCGTGGTTCTCGTAATGTTGCTTATTTTTGCTCGCTCGTCTCTCCTAGACCCCAACCCAAAGAAATATATCAATGTCACAAGGGAAACCTCTGATTTCACTAAACACGCAATAGGAATCCTCACTGTTAGTCTCCAGACGATACTGTCAGCATCAAGATGTGCCTCGGCATAAAAATAAAATAAGTCAATTTCTCTCTAGGTCTTTGTGAAAGTGATCACACTCGGTACATGATTGTGCGAATGAAACTGATTACGCTAAGGAACATTGTTGATATTTGGACTGCTGGTCTTTTGGAAGATACCTGTGTACATGTTTAATTGCATCCTTGTCAAATTTTCTCAAATAGAACAGAATATAATTTGAATTGTACGTATCATCAATCCACTAATTTTACTATTGCAAATGTTCCTACTTTTTATTTTTCCGTCTGTAAAAAATCACCAAACTATGAAATCAATTAATTTTTAATAAGAATTCCGATTGATAAATTAATAAGAATTATAAAAATCAGAGGGTATGAACGCTACAGCATCCTGATCAAGATCGGAGTTAAATTTAACAATTTTTTGCTTAAAATGTATCCCAATAAAAATTATTTGAAATTTTACAAATTTAACGCACACATGGGAATATATCTGTTCCTTTGGTGATTAAATATGTGTGGGGTATTCTGTAAATAGTAGAATCGTTATTATTTCAGTTTTAGATAATTTCTGGAAATTAAAGGGGAATGTCAGTACCGTTAATTTTTATTTTATTGAAAAGAATAGCTTTCCGGCTGTGAGGCCATTCAGCCAACTGGGGGTACATCTGAAATATTCGCAATATTTCTTGTTGTGAGTATAACGAGGATAACACAACACGTAATTAAAAATTAAGCAGGACCCTTGAAATAACAGCCGTGTGGGAACTAGGGAATGACCACTTACCGAATGCCTAGGTTGATTATTTACCGTTCTTGTCCTACATCCCGCCCCCACTTTTATGAAACATTTGAGCATCAAATGCAGATTCTTCCCTCAGTTTAGAGCTTATTCATTGTCTGTATTAACATTGAATGTATGCCAGAGTTAAATTAAAAAGAATCTTTATGTTTATATGTATCTCAGGAAAAGTATGTAATGACTTCCATTTACTATAATTTGTAATTACAGTCAAATAATTTTTCCAGGAACATTTTTTGAGTCGCAATGAAGGGATAGATAACAAGTTGCAAACATGCTGCCTAATTGATGAATATAACTTTCATTGTTTCTTAGCAATATTTGTGATGGGAATAGGGCATGGAAGGGGAAAGACGACCATGACCACAAACTGGCGCTTGATTTCATGCATAAGGGAGTGGCAAAATTTTCTTTTGTTGGTGAGAGTGTCAGGGATTGGCATAACGTTTAATAGCAATCTCAACTGGGCAGAGTACATTGGGCAAGAGGTAGGAAACAGTTACATAATCCTTCATTTACTGAAGAGGGTGGTGAGAAGATGTACCAGAGAAGTTAGGAAATTGGGTAACAAAACTTTGGTCAGACAATTGGTTGAATATGTTGGTCTAGTTTAGGAATCACATTTTGGTTATCAAATACAGTAATTGGAGGATATGCAGAGAAGAGCAGCTAGAGTTGTTTGTGCAAATTATCGCAGTACCCAGTCAGTAACTAATATGATAAAGGAGCTGGTTCATGAGAGTGCTTGGAATGTACAGTGCATATGTTGATGATGGGGCTTGGAAGGATATTGGACAAAGACGTGGCAGGGGAAAGACGACCATGACCACAAGCTGGCGTTCGATAAGGGAGTGAGTGGGAAAATGTTTTTTGTCGGTAAGAATGTCAGTGATTGGAACAATTTATCAAGTTAAGTAACAATAATTTACCAAAAACGCTTAAGGAATTTAAAATTAAAATTTGTAAATCGGAAAAGTAAATGGGAGAGGAATTTAACACTCCAATAATAAAAGATAATTTTAAAAATAAAATAAAAAGGGGTAATTATATGACATGTAGAATTGCCAACGGAGAGTTAGCTCTATCGCAATTAAAAATGTACTATATATTTTCGTAAGCTCATTCAATCGCCTCGATAGCTATTGGCTGAAGAACGATGTCACATGTCAGTCTTCGCTCGCTAAACAGCGACCAGAGATACCTTTAGAAGAAATTCATGGTTACGTCCACAATTTAATAGCTAAGCAACTGCTACCAAATTAATTACCATAATACATTCATTAAGTTTGCTTTTCGTATCGTTTCATAGTTAAAAAAATATTGATTAATTTTGCTGCTGAAAAAACGTCGGTCTGCTTTTCAGTAGCATGTTGCTAACGAAATCAACTTAAAAAAATTTTAAAAAATGAAATTACTCATGATCTCTGCTGTAACCACGAATGCCAATTCTTATTCCGGCTTAGGATAAATTTCAATTTAATTAAAACTTTCACTAATGATTTTGTTTGACCAAAGTTTATGCATTACGGTTTATTTGATTTTTAGGTGTTTTACTGACCACTTTTCTTCATGTTCGTACGTTCGTGAGTTATTAGGTTATTTTAAGTGGACATCAGACCTAGTATGTTACCGAATCAACTATTCTGGCGATTCATTTCTTCGGATGTTCAACTGTTTAATGATATGGAATGTATATTAAGTTCTCTTGCCGTTACAGATACTATGACCAATAATTACGAGTGTTTTCCCAGTCTCAATAAAAAAAAAAAAAAAAAAAAAAAAAAAAAAAAAAAACGCGATTCTTTCGATGCAAACAGGAATTTTTAAAATTTAGGAGAGTGAACCTTAGGGGTCAAATACAAGTCAAGTGTGTATTTAAGCAATTATACGATTGCGCTATCGTCCCTGTTCGTTTTAATACCTACCTCTATTAATTGTTCTGGGTTCTTCAAGCTCAAGTGAGATTTTATTCACAGTGAAACACATGTCAAGTTTATATTTGGTGAAATCAGATCAATCTGTTATAATCTTTCATCCTAAAAACTTGAACTATTCTAGACCCGTGATGACATGCAAAAAACGGTCACGGACTTACACAATTTGATAATAATAATGATAAGGTAGGGATGTTAGTTTTGGTAGAAATTACACTTACTCTTATCAGTAGTAGAGTTTCCTATTGAGGAAATAATTCTCTGGTACTTGTTGTGTTGCTACGCTGACTTAGGCCAACCCCACATCCCCCTGTTCGCCACAGACAGCAAAGATTTAGTTTCCAATCTGCACACGGCAATTTATACCCCTCGTGCGCATTAATCACTGATCCGGGCAATAAATTCAGTCCCACCGCCCCACGCGTCCTGCAATCCGATATTAATTACTATAAAATTGCTCATCATATTCAGATATTCCGTTTGCATCAAAATATATTCAGCAGACGGAACAGCGAGTGGTGCGGACGGGCCGTATGTCATTTGTGGAAGAAGGAAGGCTCGACGTAGTTTCGCTGACAGCACAAAGGATTTGCAGCTATGAAATCACTACTACGTTGCTTTACAACAAGTTGTTCAAAGCCTCGCATTCACAAGGACGTTTGCTGGAATCCCCGTCCGGCCATCCAGATTTCAGTTTTCCACTGTTTCCAGAAATCATTCAAGCAAATGTCGGGATGGTTCATTCAAAAAACCACGGGCGAGTTCCTTGCCACAACCATTTCCACCCTGTAATGACCTCAACGATGACGAGACGTAAAGCCATAAGCAAATACTTTCTAATTGTGATGGGCCTCCAAACATTCAAGTCGCTACAGTGCTGGAAGTGACACAGTCTATACACATTTGGAGCATCTTTCAGTCTTGAACCATCATAATCTCAGAAAAATTCCAGCCGCGGACCAGATGTCACAAGAACACAAATATCTACAATGTCTTCAGACTTTCCATCATTCTATCTCTTTTATCATTTCTCGACTCACATTCAATTTTCCATATGTTATCATTCTCCTTTCAACCATTTGTCAATTTGCAACGCTTTAAGCTCCTTTCCTTCCAGTTTCAGATTACACTTTTTTCTTAAATGGTTCATTTTACACGTTCATACCAGAACAGACTCGATTGATAAGATTTGTACTGCTTTTCTTACATGCTCATTTCGCAACTTATCCAGCGTATCTACTACAGGTGAACACCTCTTTAACTTCTTTTCTCTTATATAAACAGCCATGGGTCAGTTTCAAATAATATGTCTTGCCAGCAATTTCCTTTTACGCCAAATGCTGCCTGATATTCCGATAAGCAACGGCGAAGAGTTTATTTTCACAATAAAAAATTAATTTTACGCATCTTCTGAAAAGTATTGTTGCTACGAAAACATGATAGAAAAAGAAAATTAAAAATCGAGCTAATTTAAATTTTATATTGTTAACTGCAGCCATTAAAATGGCAATAATCTGTGTTAGAACTCAGTGAATTAATTTCTGAAAAGATTCATGCTCCGATATGCTGTATTAATTTGAGAACCTAACAATGGCATTAACTTTGCTTCTGAATACGTGGAATGAATAGATACTGTAAGGTTCATCTGGTCACCTGCAGTATTCTTATACCCCCATCTGGTATTAGACTTTCAAAAAATAACACACTTCATTTGATATTAGAGTTATAAAAGTTCCACAAATCTTTCGATGTCCTACTGTGTTATCCCAAAAAGGAAGCACAGGATCCCGAAAGGAAAGTAAAGAATCTTATTATAATTACAAAAGTGTTGTTCCTGCTGCTAGCGACATGTTGATGAGTGTAATTTTAGTGGTTACTTTAGAAGTTATTGGAACGTAAATTAGGAACTGTATAGATGCATCTATGAATATTACTGCAGAAAACTGTTATCAGAGAACCAACGTAATATTTGTGAAATCGCAGGTTCGATTCCCTGTCCGGCAACCGGTTTATTAAGGTATTCTGAAATCGCTCCAGTCGAATGCCGCGGCGGTTTCTTCAAAAGGCGATGGTTAAATTTCTTCTTGTTCATTTTGTCCAATCCTCTCCCGTCTCTAACGACATCAGCGTCAATGATGCAAAAAAACCTAAACACAGGCCGCGATGTGTGGGCTCTAGTTCCAACCCCAACCTGTTACGCCACATTTAGTATTTCTGGGTACAACAAAACTGGCGGAAGACTATTAAAACTACTCGGACAGATTCTCTCCTCTTTAACCATATACCCTTTTCCCTCCAGACAAGTATTTCTGATTTAGTTATGCATTTTTGATACATATCTCGATGCAACAATAAAAAACGTCGTTGCATGTGTTAGTGGGTTTGTTTGTTGTTGACCGTCGTTTCCCTTTGGTATTCTACACGTTGTCTACCAAACCAAATCAGCAACGATTGCAGAATACAGCCTAAATGTCAAAATTTCTTTGTGATACTACCAACGTGAATCTGGTATAAAGTAAATGATACTTATGGTAGTTTTCACTGATTAGATCATTCATTTTATATTCTATTTTATGAGCTTCGCATTACAGAAATTAACATTTGTATACAACCACTCAATTTTATACAGCATGGTACACTATTTCTCGACCGTACTACATGTGTGCATCTGTTGCTCTCAATGTCAGATTTCGAGCGGAGGAAGGCCACCGACACAGCTGATCACGCCTCTATGAGATTTCCTGCTGCCTCCCCACACAGCTGAGTGGCTCTGCCACTGGCAATATTTATTCTTGTGTCAACTAAGCAAAATATTCCGTACCTGAATGCTTAGATACAAAATTACACATAGTTTTACATATAGTCTTCACCAGAAGACGGGGACAGAATTCCGATCGCCGAAATATAGTGTGAAAATATTCTTCTCACTCGGCTAGTCACCCTAGAAGACTATATTAATTCTCAACACCAAAAGAAACTTCGCTCTTACGTAGTTTTTCGGCATTTTTTACAGTTTATTCTACCGATAGTGCCAAGTTACAACCCATATTAGCGTATAGTTGATATAAAATTCGACAGAGAATGTTCTCATGAATAGCTATTCCCATACGAAATGGTAGTTTTATTCCATTTTGGAATTTATCCAACGCATTCTGGCCACCTTATCCGCGAAACTAGCGTCGGGGACTGGTCGGGTACCGACTGCAAAACGACCACCTCTGCCATTCCGTATTTACTTGTTTTCTTCGACTACAGCAATCTTGCGACGCCGTTCCGAAGTTTCCCACTAAATCACTGGAACTCCAGACGGCTGCATCTGCATTAGGGGAGAGGCAGAGGCAGTTCCGAAGATAATCGCTGTCTCGACAGAAAGAATCTTTATTGGTTTCCACCCAACGATCTTGATCAGCTCTGTACGGAAAGCATTTCGCCGACTAACGGGTTGTAAACACGACATATGTGGACTGTTACGCTTAAACTTTCCGGTCTCAGACATTCTCAGATTTATTTGCTACTTATCCATGAAATTAGCAATAAAAATTTGTGAAATAAATATTTATCCGTCTGTTTTATTTTGGTTGTTAAAGAAGTGTGTTTAATATTTACTACCATTCACTGAAGGAGATTTTTAAAGCTTGAATATTAATTGTGATACCTCTTATTGCAAAACGGAAAAATGACTGTCTGTAGAAATAGGTACGATTTTAATACCTTTTTCATTTTATTTTTTTTTATTATTTTTGATAGTATGGTGTAGAACAGGGGTCGCCAAAGTGGTCGATACGGACCCCTTGGGGTCGATGAGAGATCTCCCGGAGTCGATTAATACAGGGGGGTTGAAAGAGGGTAGATTAATACTAAATAGGATCAATTAAACTCTACAGAAAAAAATAGGAATGCTCTACTAAAAATCAGGCCAATAAGTTAAATTAAAGCTTATCCTCTCAATTCTCATATGTTTGTGAAGTCATGTGAAGTAAATGGTGAGACATGTGACAAGTTAAAACAGTACAACAACCATCTGTTCATAATGGTAGGTATTTATTTGAAATTTATTTTAACTATCCATGGTTTAGTTCCTATTTTTTTTTAGATTATAATAATAGTCGAAAGTATCTAGTTTTTCTGTTAATGTTATTGGGTGGATTTTATAAATTATTTCGCTGAGTTGTTATGCAGGCCTCCATATTGGTTAGCATCAGAAATCCCAAAAATGATTTAATATTTTTATTAAATACTTGTGGGGGTCGATAAGAAGGCAAATATCGTTTCAAGGGGTGGACGGGGTAAAAAGTTTGGGGGCCCCCGGTGTAGAGGATGAAAGCCGAATATATGTAATCAATAACGTTCATAAAATTCATTAGGTTGTTACAGCTTCATTAATAATAGAGAAATAATGAATTCTCATAATATGCTAGCTTCAAGAATGAAATATTGTGACAATTTCAACATTTTTGAGACATTACACCGTCAATCCTGGGACAGCAGAGGAACGGGGATGATGGGGGGAGCAGTCGTTTTGTGTGATGCAGACAGCCGTTTACAAGCCTCACGTGCAGTTGCCTCGGCTGGAAGACAGATGATAATGTCTTTAAGAGTTGTAAATACGACGTAAGGGTTTGTTTTAGCTTCTGCAAATACTGAAGCGAATAGCAAGTATTTCACTACCACAAAATGTAAGCTTTTGTGGTTTAAGCTGGAGTTCTTTGTCTGTTGTCACCTGATGCTGCTTCTGCTACTTTTAACAAGGTTGCTGTCAGCAAGTTTGTTTCTCTCTGTGACATATTCTCGCCTACAGTACAATTAAGTTAATTAACGAAACATTTTGCTTAAAATTTCACATAAGGTTTCCAGTTACACATTTTTGAAGTAACGAGGTAACAAATTTTCCGTCTCAGTTTAATCCACACCTTTTTGTCTAACCTATTAGCGGACTTTAAATAAATTTCTCATGGAAATTAATGATAGAAGTATGTTTATTAACAACTGCATAGGTTATGCTGTTCTATTCTGGACACAACATATCAATTATTAATAATACGACGACAGTAAAAAAAAATCATTTAATTACTACTATCCCTGCTGTTGGCTCAGGTAGTTGCGGCACAGTGATGGTATTGGGGATTAGCTAGTGTTTTCTTCGTGATGGAGACAATTTTCATGATCAGGAATTAGCCGGCAGGGTACCATAGGTGACGGTGCACAATTTCTAATTATCAAATTACACCAAAGGTCTAGATAAATCCTAAACCTCTCAGAAGTGCTACTGGAGTGACAGCATACGACACTGTTAATGGTGATACGTGTTCGGATAGCGTCGTTAATGCCTTTCGTATCTTCCCTCTGCCTTCCCCAGTGTGGAAGTGTTATGTAAGAGTTACTTGTCGTGTGGCTGACTGAAATGTGCTTGTGCTAAGTGTAGTATTTTGTCTGCATGAGACTAATGAGAAACCAAGGAAGGAAGGGGTGAAACACCATAAGGGCCGCAAGCTTAACGTCCCCATCCGGCGTATGAATCATCATCAACAATGTCGTATGCCGTCACTCCATACTCGCTGCTAAGAGTTTCGGGATTTAACATTTATATACTCATTTTTGCTTACGGCTTTACGCCTCGTCGACGCGTCGTGTTCGTTGCAGGAAGGAAAGGACTGGGGACAAGGAATGGGAAAGAATTAGGCCATGACCTTTATAAGGGAAGCATCCCGGTATTCGCCTGGAGTGATTTAGAGAAACCATGGAAAACCCAAATCAGGATGCCCGGACAGGAATTAGAACCCACGTCCTCCCGAATGCGAGGCCAGAGCGTTAACCGTTCACCAACCATGCTCGGTGAGGATTTAACCCAGGAGTTTGGTGCACAATAAGGAACTGTGTCTTACGGTTGTAACGGATGTCATCTTTGCGGATGCGGCTGCTGATGCGGATGTTCAGTGCTAGACATAATCGGATGTGGATGTTTCGCGGAAGCGGATGCGGAGGTGGAAAAATAAGTTTATAATTATTTAGATATTAAAATTTTATCAAAAATAAATTTAAAATCAAAATAAGTATATATTTTATGCCAAATTACATAAGTAAAGTCAATTTCCATTTGAATAATGCCTTATTACTGATTGCAACGTCCGGCGTCCCCTGGTAACAGAAGGCAAATTGCCTCTGGCCAAGCCTTGCACCACGATGGCAGCATCTACAGCTTCTGTTATAAGCAGAAAAACTACCACGTATTTGATGCTGTCATCGACACGAGAAGAAGAAGAAGAAGACTGTCATATTGATTAATTTTTGCCCCATCTTTCAACAAAAATAAACGTAGGATAATTTCACAGTTGAATTAAATTATTTACATAACTACACACGCGTCTAAAAACCAATCTTTGTCGTATGAAGTTTGCGGAGTTCGTGGCTCAACTAATTCAAGCGTCAAGCACAAGGCGACACTGCAGCACATCTGCGTGTTCGCTTTTTTTTACTAAATGCCTCCTCGACGTCGAGGTCATTAGAGGCGTGAAGCGAACGGGGCTAGGAACGGGGAGGAATTCGGCCATGGCCTGTTAAAGGAAGCATTCGCCTGGTGTGATTTGGGGAAACCATGGAAAACCTAAATTTGGATGCCCGGACGGGGATTCGAACCCTCGTCCTCCCGAAAGTAGGCCAGAGCGTTAACGCTCACCCACAATGCTCGGTTCCGTGCTCACCACCTGTCTTCCCACTGCTCTAGTGGTGCATTCACAGTACAACTTGTAGGACCTATGATGATCAGATTTTCGATGAAGAAGACTTGATGGACACTGAATGGGATTACAGGACTACATGTAGGACGTGTTGAATGTTGTTCGACTCCCAGGAAACCAAAAAGCGTCCTTGCTGTCCAACAAGCTATAAATATTGGAGGAAGATTTTGGAGGAAACATCCCACGAGTGTGTGATAAGGACACATGGAGTTCCGCGAGAAGGTATGAGTGGAAAGGACTGCTTGGAACATTTTGATGGACCCCTTCTATTAGCGTGAAAGGGTGAGCGCATCCTACAGTAGTTCTACAAGGATGTCCTTCAAGTTGGACCGTAAGTAGGCCGCTTTACTTTACATGTAAATTCTGTTAATTGTTCATTGTTACTTTAACTGGAAGATCTTCAGAAAAAAATCCACGTTGTTGTTAGCTAAGCGACGATGGGCAGGATCTCTTATAAAGAGAAAAGAATAATATATATTGCAATGTAAACAAAACATCCACTATACATCTGCATTAAAGATTGCGGATGCGAAAGGTGATGTGGGATTTCACGCGAAAGTTCAGCAATTGCGGATGTGGTTCCGGTTATCCGTTACATCTCCTACTACGCATCACCATCCCTCCTACTCTGCCAGCTAAGTCTTGAAAATTTCTCTCACCACCAGGACTAGAACCAGCTAACCACTTGTCAGGCGCCAGATACCATCACGGCGCCGCCATCACCACACCCAACGGGGCGAGTAACAGCAAAAATACACATTTTAATGACAATATTGTGTTAATGGTCTTCTTTTTTTTGATACAAGCAATTCTGTAATTATCCTATTATTTCCCCGCTACGTCAGTATGTGAGATCCATTAACGATTCAATCTCCTATTGTCATGTACAACCTATTAACGAAGTCGTAATCCATTCTTACAGGACACTTTACCAAAAAATATGATGACAGTAGTAGTAAAACGGCGAAATTATTGGTCTAGAGATTCCGCAATGGTGGTTGGGACGCCTAAGTGACAGCAGTCACAGACACCTAACCAGATCGAGAACCACATCGAGAAAACTTGCAATTTAGGAGGAAACCGATATAAAGAACATTCTAGTGTGTCTGACATACCCAACACAAGCTTTTTCACAGGAGAAAAAGAGATTAACTCATCGTAAAACCTCTGGTCGAGAACGGAATTTACACCACTGATACTTTAATCGTCATCATGCACCTTAACATAGAGCGACAGTTAGTGTTGTAAAAAAGAGTTTTTTTTCTGGCTTAAAAAAAAAACCTGAAAAAAACATGATTTTTTCTGGGACATGTTTTTTTTATAACTACTAAATTTCATATTTTTAAGGCATTTATCGTTTAATATGACTGTTTTAGAGTTTATACTAAGTACTTGAGCGATCTGGTAGCTCAGTGGTCGCCGGCCCTGGTAGCGTAGCGGCTAGCGAGCTTGCCTCGAGTTGCCAGGGTCGCCGGTTCGAATCCGGCCGAGGGCATGGGTGTTGTGTCCGTCCTGTGTTGTCCGCAATGAGAAAACGGTAATATAGTACAGACAAAATTCGAATAAACAACGATAAACTTAAAGATGGCTAAGATGGAAAAAAAATTAAAGAAAAAAAAAAGTGGTTAAGGCGCTTGCTTTCAAAGTATTCGCGGCTCCGGTCCCGGGTTCGAATCCCGGCAGGTGCAGGAATTTTGAGAGTTGTGTTTGATCATATGAGCTACTCCAGGCCGCGTTAAACTGTGGGTCCTAGAGGAAAGGAACTGGCCATCCTACCTCTGACACAATGGCTTAGTATGCCTCCTTCGGGAGGATCCAACCAACCTTCGGGTTGTGGACTAAGTTAAGTTTTTACTAAGTACTTATCTTAATTTTTAAATCTTCTACATTTTTCTGGTTCAGTAGAAAAAAAAATTACAAAAATATTTCCCGAATAGGCTAGGTTGCACGAGAAGGAATCCCCGTTATTTGAATTGATACTCACTATTTAAACTAGTGCTGCCAGCCCTACAAATTTATCTGTAGACCTACGGATCTTTTTCAAAAAAATTAGGTATTTTAAATTTATCAACGTGTTGTTTTGCCTCTTTTTATTACTTATTGTGCTTTCCTTATATTCGTATTCTTGTTAAACTTGCAGCATATAGTGATACTGAGTCATTAAATTGACAGTTATTATGAATCATTTTCTTGCAACCATTGGCATAAACGAACGATTGAAAAGAAATAAAGCTCCTATTTTGTATGAAAACTTAAAAGACCGTAATATGGAACTATCGGCGCAGTCTTTATGCACAGTGCGTACTTTTCTCACAATTTAAAATCGCAATCTCAAAATATTTTGTGTACAATACAACCAGTAAAAGATCATGTAACTACTTTTGAAGTTTTGGATCTAGAGGAGACAGAAGAAGAAACAGAAAATTCCGACTCCGACCGCACTAGTGTTGGTACTACTGATACTAATGAATGTGGCACTGACCAAGAAGATGGATAAAAAATCATATAAGACATTATATGATTTATTAAGATTTAAAACACACATGTAAAATGTAACTTCCGTAAATAAAACTATAATTTATCAAATATATTGTTTTCTGAAAAAAAAACCCAGGGTGCTAGGTTTTTTTTTCATGTTTTTTTTACAAATTTGATTTTTTTTTTCAATTTGCTACACTAGTGACAGTACACCTTAATTCAGAGCAAAGTACTTCAGCTTCGGAGACAGCTGACGACAGAGGAACAGGGAAGTCAGAGATGGGTACATCCACATGGAACGAATTTCTTCTTTGATAATTAACATGTAACATTTCATCCACCTTTCTTCACCTGAGTGTTAGTCCCTATGTGATGATATTGTGTTTTACTATTGTGGAAGATATTGCAGTATATTGGCCTATTAGACACCTATCGAAACGTTAGTGACAAGCTCCACCTTGTCACAGGTATATTTTGATATTTGTGAGGTACGACTGTCTACAGTATAATTCTTTTCGTTTCCGAGTATGAATAAAATGTCAGCTATTATATTTATGTTTGTTTAAAAAAATTGTGATGTTAGTTTTGAGTTACAATGTAGTGAAATATGGTCAAATACGTGCTTTTAAAATAATTACTATCCTCATCCAATTCTGTTACTGGTAAAATTTTTATAAATATTTAAAAAAAACCGTCAAGGTTCAAGACTAATTTTCACTGCAGATTTAAACTGACCGTAGTGTGTGCGGCAACGCTCTGTCCTCGCATTCGGGAGGATACATGTTTAAATCTTCAGCTGGCCATTAAGATTTCGACTATACATGATTTCCCGAAATCTCTCCAGGTGAATGCTGAGATGGTTCCTTCAAAAAGGCTATTGCCAAATTTCTTCCAGTTCCAAGCACCAATGTTTCCCTCCTTAATCAGCTCGACGTCATCGTAAGATCATAAGAAAAAAAATATATCATTAGGAATATTTAACAAGATTTAAAATAATTTTGAATTTTGTGCATTGCCAAATTTTAATTCATGTATACAACAGAACCATAGCAGAATTACATCTTTTAGCGTGTATCTGTGTGGATTGCACTAAATTTATTCCAATACATCACACATATAGTTCATTCTAATTGGAAAGAACTTTGAAACATTACATAGTTTGATGCACATCTTTTCGTATTGATCGGGGCTAAATCAAATGAAATGTAATATTAGTCGTTTTTACACTAGACGTTAAATAAACAGCGTTGAACTAAGAACTATTTTAGTCTGAGCTCTATAATTATAATTGATCATGAGTCCCAGTGCGTATTTGAATATGCTTTGAATTAAATACTAATAACACGGATCAATAGTTTCATAGTAATGCCAGATGTACTGTACCTAATACAATTCAGTATCGTTTTGTTATCAATTCAAAAGCAAAATACTCAGAATTTTGTCACCTAGGCCACAATAGGAGTGACGATTATAATATGTTATATCCTTAAAAACTGCAATTAGATACTTGTTAAAAAAAATAGTCCAAAAGCTTTGCTGAGCTATTACTTCTTTAGAAAAAATATGAGGAAAAATATAATTAATACTTCTTCATAATTTATTCATTGTCTGGCAAGCTGCTACGTATCGCCAATATCTGCGCAGCAAAGAAAATCCATAGATACATATTTTCAAAGATTTAAATTTTATGTACTTCTATGAGGAGTTTTGTAGAAAATTAAAATGAGTAGATGACCATCACAGACTGATTAACACAAAATAAAGTTCACAAAATATGGATTCGTTTGTTTGTCCGAAACAGTTTTACACACTTTAAGTACAGTTTTCATATACTTATAGGCGTGTAGTGGTCAAGGTTTCATTTACCTTACGATCAAGTACTTGTACACCAAACAGTATTTTAATGCAACGAGGGTAAAAGTTTTCACTAAAAACCTTCAGAAAATGTTTTTGGCATGATGTATAGAATGTAGTGGCAAGCAGAGAAAATGATTTAAATAGAAGGAATCTGTCATTCGCTATTTCTTTAAACAGGAATTTCTTCTGCAATAAAATATATATTACTTATTGTAGCTGTGAATAACAACATTCATAGTCTATTTATATTCAATTTATCATCCTCAAAAAACTTTTTGAGAGAATCTTAACAAGCTGCAGCATAAATTAGTTTTCAAATCGTAGATGAACAGTGTTTTTTATATTGTGTATTCCAGTTATTCAGAACATTCTGTATATCACTTCAGACTTATTAACAACTGGGTGGCCCGTGCAAAAATTTCGCTAGTGACATACGTGGATAGAGAGGTTGGTGGTTTATAGTAGGATTAAAGAAGAACCTGCTCGTTGTAACAATTATTAATTTGTCAACTGAAACACGTACGTAGCATAACGCTTACAAGGACTTGCGAAACAATTAGAAATGTGAAACGTTTCCCTGAAAGAAACAAAAAATTCCTTACTCCATAAAACACACACGGTCTATCAATATTTCTGAGATATGTGGTGTTGCTATTTATAGGTAAGACGATCATTTTTTACCGACGTGAATTTGATTAGCTGAACTGTCGCAAATACGTGATCTTGATAGTTCAAATTTATGCCGTTTACGGGTAGAATTTCGAAAGATTCCTTTGTTAATTTTATTTATTTATTTATCAATTTTGTTTCATGGATCTCTGCTGAGGAAGGACTTCTGGCATGTGAAACATGTCATGATTAATACACGTACATACAATACGACTCATAATCATAGTAAAAACAATTATATGTTACAAAGACAAATATAGAGAATAACCATAAACATTAATTTTTACACCTGATTATGCAAAAGCCATAATGAATACAATTAATTATTTTGTTCAAATTCTTAAATGAAGTAGAAGGAGTTGCCAATAAGATAATCTCTCAGTTTTTCCTTAAATATATCTTTATTATCTGCAA
>JARYHS010007726.1:0-24999 GCA_031002005.1 Vandiemenella viatica
ATGAAGACACTGTCCTTCGTCTTGAAGCCCTGTGCGTTCAGGAAGATGGTCGGCATGATAATGAGCTTGAACGTCGGGGTGCTATCCTGTTTTATGTCAGCTTCCGCACCACACCAGTTAGAGAGACACATTCTTCAACACGATCGTGCAAGATCAGACAGTATGCAGACGTGTAGGCAGGGAAATTTTCACTGCTATCAATTTCCATACGTATATCTACAGGTCTAGTCTTAACTGTTTCATTTTGTTGTAAACAGTCAATTACAACTTCACGTTTTAGTAGTGGTGAGGGATGATCATGTTCATGGTAAGACTGCTTGAATCTGGCATACTTGTCATATGGTACAGTTGTTCCGTTTTTCTTAAAGTCTAAATTCATGTTCTCGTACGGAAACGCTACCTCGTTTAGGAACACTTTGGCATTACAGAGGTGGCAGTGGTTAAACTCAGCTGCATTTTTTTCTGTTATACGTTTCCTATTTGTTTCAAAACACAGAAGTACTGTCCAAGGTTTCGCCAGTTGCGTTGTTGTCTTCAAAGTCCAAACTTGTGTCCTGCTCACAGGAAGTACAGGATATTCAAGCAGGTCCAAACTTCTGAAATGAATACGTAGTGGTTTCCCATTTTCAACAATCTTAAGCAAAGCCAGTTTCTCTCTGTCGCCTAATTGCACGTGCGGCATCACCCACGCAACTTTATTAAGAATGAATTTACTATTTTGAGGATTTGGATTGGCTTGTATGTATGAATTTGTGTCATCCCTAGCACGAATCAGTACTAGTTCTTGTTTTACATTTGAAAGTATCCTTTTGTAGTCTTCACTAAAACCTAAAATTATACTCAATGGTACACATACATAAAGTGGCCATCCCCAATATCACGTGGACTTCATCCTGAATTCTTCAGCACCCTAATTTGCTGAGGATCGCCAGAAATTAGCATCTTTATTGTGCTTGTGATGCCAACGTTTCTATTTCGGTCAATTTCGTGTCCATTAAGTTCTAGACGAATTAGCTCTAGTGTGGAATTTGACTAGTCAGTGACATGTAAATAATATCTGGTTCATCAACCGCATACGCCATCCACATTTAACAACAATGACGAGAATCGGATACCTATCCAGAACCAAGATATTAATACAGTGCTGAGTGAAAGTTACCTGCGTATTGAAGGTAGATTCGTCAAAGGAGATTGGATTGGAGCAACAAATTCACTTCTCACAACCAATGCTGTTGCATTCCTGTTTGAGCAAATTCGTCTAGAACTTAATGGACACGAAATTTACCGAAATAGAAACGTTGGCATCACAAGCTTAATAAACACCCTAATTTCTGGCGATCGTCAGCAAATTAGGGTGCTGAAGAATTCAGGATGGAGTCCACGTGATACTGGGGATGGCCACTTCATGTATGTATACCATTGAGTATGAGTTAAGGTTTTAGTGAAGCCTATAAAAGGATACTTGCAAATGTAAAACAAGAACTAGTACTGATTTGTGCTAGGGATGACACAAATTCATACATACAAGCCAATCCAAATCCTCAAAATAGTAAATTCATTCTTAATAAAGTCGCGTGGGTGATGCCGCACGTGCAAGTAGGCGACAGAGAGAAACTGGCTTTGCTTAAGATTGTTGAAAATGGGAAACCACTACATATTCATTTCAGAAGTTTGGACCTGCTTGAATATCCTGTACTTCCTGTGCGCAGGACACAAGTTTGGACTTTGAAGACAACAACGCAACTGGCGAAACCTTGGACAGTACTTCTGTGTTTTGAAACAAATAGGAAACGTATAACAGAAAAAAATGCAGCTGAGTTTAACCACTGCCACCTCTGTAATGCCAAAGTGTTCCTAAACGAGGTAGCGTTTCCGTACGAGAACATGAATTTAGACTTTAAGAAAAACGGAACAACTGTACCATATGACAAGTATGCCAGATTCAAGCAGTCTTACCATGAACATGATCATCCCTCACCACTACTAAAATGTGAAGTTGTAATTGACTGTTTACAACAAAATGAAACAGTTAATACTGGACCTGTAGATATACATATGGAAATTGATAGCAGTGAAAATTTCCCTGCCTATACGTCTGCATACTGTCTGATCTTGCACGATCGTGTTGTAGAATATGTACCTCTAACTGGTGTGGCGCGGAAGCTGACATAAAACAGGATAGCACCCCGACGTTCAAGCTCATTACCATGCCGACCATCTTCCTGGACGCACAGGGCTTCAAGACGAAGGACAGTGTCTTCATTTTCAAAGAAGTTGCTCTGTGTGTAATGCGATCTGACAATATTATCGCTACACATTGAATATCTGTATCCTCACCATCATGAGGAGGTAGTGAGCCAAAAGTCAGATGGTTACCATGTAATACCTTGGAACACTGATGGTGTAACCTTCAGTAAACTATGTATGTAGTATTCCACATGGAATCACCTATGGAGATGACTCAATTATATACATTAAAGGAAGGGAAAAGGCTCGATGGTTCCAGAAGATTGTCCGCAAGAAAGTCTGCTACAATATAGAAGATTTAGGATGCCCGCCGCTGCAGGAACTCAAGAAAAATAATTTGACTAACTTTGTAATGCTATGTGCACAGCTTGAAATGTATTTTTAATTGCCCAATGGTGGGTGAAATAAAAAGAAACAATATCAAATAATATATGTTATTTTATTTAAACATTTCACATATAAGTAGCCTCAGTCACATATTCTTAGGTCCACAAACATCATATCCAGGCTCATAATTTTTAATCATCGCTGTTAGTGGCAGGTAGCGGCCTTCACCTGGCTCCAGTGGGAGGAAGGTCCGTGCGGCTCGCCAGCTGGGTGAAGGCTAATTATCATAACCGGTTCCCGAGGCCGCCCTCCAGGGGTTGAAGCAATCTACATGGGTAGGTAATAGCCTCGTTTATTAATCGGCCGACAGAAATTTTAATTAAAAAGCAGTGGGCAGCCCTCGGGGATTAAGCAATCTACGCAGGTAGGTAAAAGGCCGTTTATTATTCCTCTTACAGAAATTGTAATTAACAATCAGCCATTAATTCCCGCAGGTAATAGGCCGGCTAACACGTAAAAGGCTGTTTATCATCACTCTGACATAGATTTTAATTAAGTTTTAAGGTAATGGATCGTTTGAGGGGCGGCGCCTTTTTTGGGAGGTGGCCGCAGGAGGTGGGGTCTGACCTTGAGACTGAAGGAGAAACGGCATACACACAAGTCTTATGGAAGAGCGTTCTGGATATGGGTGGACAGGCGGCGGGGGCAGGAGATGAGGGAGGGGGCGGGGCCGGTGGTGGCGGCATCCTTTTATTTAATTCAAAACTGGAGTTAATACTACTCCCAGCATTTTGCAAAACATGCAGACAATACCAATCAGAAAGTTGTTGGATGCTAAATGTAAATAAACACTTCGTAAGAGATTTATGCATTATTTTTGAAGAGCAAAGACAGTTGAAATTGGTATTTTCTATTATTGTAAACGCTCAACATCGAATTCTTCTACATTGTATCATAAAGCGATCACAAGTTCTTAGTTATCTAAGTGTGATTGAACGACATCAAGGTCAAAAGATTCGAGTCCCACTAACAGAAGAAAATTGTTAATTACCGTTGCAAATGATTAACTTGAACATATTTTTTTCTCAAAATAAAGTTATGGTTTAAATGTACCTTAAGTGGATGGTAAGCAGTTAAATGTTTGTAGAATTCTCCCACTGACATTGCAGTTGGTATCCATTGTAATTATCTTTTCATACTGCTACAGAAAGATACCCTGATTTTTAATGATTCTCGCAGGTTATTTGTTAGGTTAAATCATTACGCATTAAAGTGCAAACAGTTGGAATCTAACCTTAGTATATACATATAAAAAAAAAAATACTGTTAGCAGCTTCTGAAAACGCACCGTGAGAGGTAATATTATTACACCTAGTCCGAGAAGTTCCTAATGACTATGCAATGAAACTAGTTTCTCTGAACATAAGTCTATTTTCTAAGCTAAACAACAATGAATGATTGTTCGTTGCTCCCAGGAAAGATGAGGGAATGATGATCCTTTGCAACAATGGATTTAAGTGAAAAATAAGCAGTTGAATGTTTGCAGAATTCTCCCACTGTCATTGCAGTTGTTACCCATTATATTAATCTGTAAATTCTGCCAGAGACAGATACTCTTATTGTTAATGATTCCCGTAGGTCATTTGTTAAGTTAAATTATGATGAATTAAAATGCAAACAGTTGAAATGTGATCTAAGTGTATTTAAAAAAAAAAAAAAAAAAAAAAAAAAACTTTTGTACTGTCGTCAGCTTAAGAAAATGCACCCTGGAGGTAATGTTATTACACCCAGTCAGAGCAGTTCTTAATGAATATACAAAGAAATTAGTTTCTAAGAACGTAAGTCTATTTTCCAAGGAAAACAACAATGAATGGTTGTTCATTGTTCCTGAAGAGGAGGAAGGAATGATGATCCTTTGTATCAATGGACATCTCGCGGAGGCAGTATTCAAGGGCACCGGCAAAGTAAATTTTTTCCAACGATGGCACTAATATATTAATTGAATCAGAACAAATTAGAAGATCTAATATATCCAGCCCAAATATTGTGCAGATCTGAATTTAGATTTTGATTATTGTGCCATTAATAAAGAAAAAAGGAATTTTTTCAGGACTAAAATTAAATTATCCAATCGAAAATATTATAAAAAATCTTCATGACGCGAATTTCAGGCTTTAGAATCGGCCAAATTCAATCCGAATTTTTTTTAAAAAGAAACGCCTTTACAAATCATTCCTTGTCACATTTTTCTATCATATCTTATGTTTGTGTAGTCCTATTTTTTTATTATTATAATAATACTTTGTCTATGTAAGCAGCGCAAATCTCTTCTTGGCGTAAATGAATGTTGTACCCATATTTTTGCAAGCACCGCTATTGTAAATCAGTTAACTAGTACAGAATTGTCTCTCATTCATGGTTGTCGACCAATCCATAGTAATTATGATGTTAACGATGATGAGATTCTGGTCTTTGAAGGACCTCATTCACCTGGAGTGGAGATACGATCAAATTAACTCCTGTAGTGTCAGTAATATATCATTTTGATCGGAGATAGTTGTGTTAATAACTAACTATTCATGCTCGGAACTAATAATGTAATATTTTTATATGTTTAGTTAGTAAAGTTAGTTTTTGATAGACTCTAGTAACTTTAGCAACTTGAATTGCAGTAAATAACAGATGTAACAAATAATGTTAGTAGAATGTAGTTATATGGCAAGATAAAAAAATAAAAAATAAAAAACAATTAAGTTCTAAGAGAATTTTATGTAGCCGATATTTTCAAGTTCTCACCAGGCTGTGAGAAACCGAGTCCCCACTTCGCCTATGCTCAAAGAACTTAGTAAGCTCTATTTGGCAAGTTGAATTATAGCCGCGATGTGTTCGCGCATGAGCTCCCCCCTCCATAGTGCTTGTCGCGGAGCTAACTCTGCCGCAGGAACCTAGCCGGTCTGTCCCAGCCGTTCCAAGATGCAACATCTATTTCCTGCAGAATTAAAAGGTACTGGCTAATGCATTCTGTACACTGCTGGCTTAGGACAGGAACTCTATTTAGCTAAGTTTTATTAGTAATATTCTTGAACTGCTTCATTGCTATTTTCAGACATTGCTCCACGAGTTTATATAAGTCTTCTGTAAGTTATACAACATTTAATTTGATTTCATTAAAACTAACAAAACCATTCGTTTGTACTTTCATTTGCTAATTCTGCTTCCTGTTCACCTTGCTAATTGTTCGACTAGAGAACCACATATATTTGGTGAAACAAAGAGAGCCAGGCCGAAGTGAACTCAAAACTTTTATCCTTGACTTTCCGGTCGGGGAACTATATTGCATCAAACCAGTCGAGACAGTGATGGCAGCAAAATAATATTACCACTGCACAGCACAATCCCCTTTCAATGTATTTCTGTTACGTCTATGAAAGGTCTGCCGTCTTTTGGATAATACTGGTAGTCTAAAGTTTATCATTTGGTTATCGACGTCGTCGCAGAAATTCGCAGTGCCGTTATGTCGGTTTGAGAGTAGATAAATTTCAGTGCAATCAGTTAAAGTATTCGAAGTCTTTACCGTAGTAATCAGCACTCAGCGTAGGCACCAACACACAACCATCACGATCTTTCTTAAAAATTATTCTAAGTCTCACTTGTTCCAATATTAACAAACGCTTATAAATTTTCAAACTGATCACTAATCAATGCTGCAGCCGATTTAGCGTCCATCCCCCATATCATTCCCCGACCCGCCGCTACTCCGTCGCCTAAAGACGCTGGCCGTCCACTTCTTCCTTTCTCCTGGCCAATGCGGAATCGCTACTCTGGCTCGAACCGCAATAGTTTCCACATGTTTAACAAAATGTATAACAAATAATACACTGAAACTAAACAATTTTGTTATTCGCTGGTCCGGTTTCCACTCCCATGCATACTCAGAAATTCACCATTCCACTACAACGTGATTTGTTGGATGTTTCGTGGACGTTCGTTACTATTTCGTGAATGTTAGTCAGTGGGACTTCTCTCTTTACTATGTTGTGTCGTTGTTTAGCATCCTGCGCGTGCGGACACGCACTTACATGATGAAATATTGAAAGAAAAGTATACAAATTTTTTGTTACTGAAGAATCTCAGCTGTCGCAAACTGAACCATCGTCGGGGCTGCCGGTCCGCAGCCTACAACATGGCACTGGTTCACAAATAGATAGCGGTAAATAACGTTTTTTTTAATTATTAAATAATATGCTCATTTTTTTATGTTACTACAAATTTTTGTTAATTTCCTGCAGGGGATAGTCTACAAACGCCGCCGCCTACTGGGCCGCCGATCTGCAATCTACATGGACCTAAAACAACCGCCAACGACCTGAAGTCTGTCACTATCTTCAAAGAGGTGACTACGAAGAATAATTAGTAAGTGCACTTTTTTGACAAATTCATTCACATTACTAACATAAACTGACCATTACCTTTTCACGTTACTACATAATTTGCTTATTTCTTGCAGGGTTTATGACGCCGCAAATTCTGTCATCACTCTGGATCCTGGTAACTACGGAGTCTCAGAGCTTACCTTAGACCTCTATCGCGTGCCTGTTCTCTTAGAATTCATGAAGACGCGTCCACAGACTATACCAGAAGCGCTTAGCTAACTTCCAATGGTAATAAGGAGTATTTAACGTCCTCCGCACGGCTTGGGACAAAGGATATGTACTTATGGAAGCGGTACGTCGAGTAGCTTGTCAGTAGTGTCTAAAGGGGCTAGTGAGCCCACTTTTCCCCCATGTATTCTTATGGGCGCCGGAGTGAGCCCAGATCTTAAATCATCTAGCTGTCAAAAAAGGCCATTATAATATGCTAATGAGGTCACGCGCCAGTTCTTAACCCAAGTTACAGGTCGTAAATTGTATTCTAATGGGAACAATATTCAAATGAGTCCACGTGCCACTTCTTAACCCAAGTTACGGGTCGTGAATTGTATACTAATGAGGGTCGGTCCCTTTTTATGGGCGCAGGTGTGACCCTCGGATCATAAATCATCTAAATGGGGTCGTAAATGCGAAAATATAATAATGAGGGTCGGTCCCTTTCTATGGACGCAGGTGTGAGTCCCGGATCGTAAATCGTTTTAATGGGGTCATTATTTATTTTCTCAAACCGCCGTGCACGTGTGCTGCAGACTGGTTATGTTAATTAGTCTAACCCGTTTTCCGCCCCTCCACCTATCCTCCCGGCCGACCCGGCGTCAGTTTGCAGCCATGTCTCGTCTAGTGATGTTTTTCTCCTCTGTGTAACAACTCAACGCTGGTGACTCGAAACGTTTGACGATAGGGTTATCGTCCAAACACGAGTTTGAATCTGTTGTAGTTCTCTAAAAAAGTGGGACACAATAAAATCGTTTTAACATAGTGTATGCGCTGCGCATAAAAATTTCTCAATTACATGGCCGTTTTTTCTATACTTAAAATATTAGTTATTCACAAATTCATCGATTTTCCAAAAAATATTCATTAATCACGATTTTGTACTTAATTCAATTGATTATGATTGAAATGCGGTATAATATTCGCTTTTTCCCGTATTCTAGGGGGCTTGGGTTCAATATTTTATAACAAGTAAATACAAATTTTAATTTGTACTAGTCATGTGACGTATCGATTAGTATCTAAATTTTCTGAGTATTAAAATGGTGTTTAGTTCAATTAAATCGGATCAGTGGTTTAAGAGTTACGGTTTCTTAGAGTTAACACATATTTTTTTAAATCGGTCTGTGCGACTCTTTGTCCCTACATCTCATTAGGAGGCGGGCGCGAGGGTAGACTCGGTCGGCCGGCAACACATAAAAAAACCGGTGTGTGTGTCCCCCGCAGAAGGTTGCGGTGAGAGAGATAAACGCGAGACAGCCATTAGTTTCGAAGTGACATCGTAAAAACACAATCCCTTTTGCCACGCGTTTTAAAATCGCATTTATTCATTCATACTGAAAATATGCATATGATAAAAAAGTGGTGTGTAATTCTGCATAACAGAGTCCTTTCGGACCAATACTCGCGTCGACGAGAAGAATATTCTGAATAAATAATACACTGCTTTCAGTAGCATTGAAATGGACGGGAAGTTAGAGTAGATTTATTGTGCTTCTTTCAAACTGCAGAGTTTAATTTCTGGAGCTAAAAGTTCTTTCCTTTTGTCTTGTCTTTTTGAAGGTATGCGACTCACAGTTGTGAAGTTTAATATCAACATTAACTACCTTAAAATTGGTAGTGTTTTTAATAAAGTCTTAGCGTGCTTAGACCTTCAAAATATTATCAGACCTTCTCAAACTGAATCTTTACCGTGAAATCTCTACGTTAATTTCATCTTTTACAGTTTACAGATATCAAATAACGTATTGCGCTTTATCTCCTGGCATGAAAAGGAGGTGCTAACATCACACAACAGCAATAATGTTTGGATAATTTACGAGAAACCCTGCAATATCCGGTTAATTATTATGTCCAGGAAAGCCACCTTATATAGTGAGAATAGCTAAGGACAATGGTCACATAATTGCTCAGACCAAAAGACAGTTAACTCAGAGGATTGATCTGTAAAGAACTAGCTATATACGGTAAATTGCTACTTAAAGAATCTGTTGGAAGATTTAGGGAAAGAGTGGGTAGTTGGCTGGAAGGTTATGAATAAAATGTGTTCCTGTAAAAATTATGTAATAATAATAATTCTTCAATAATCAATTAATTCACCTAGAGTGATTTGGGGAAACCATGGAAAACCCAAATCTTGAAGGACGGTCGGGGATTCGAACCGCCATCCTCCCGAATGCGAGACCAGAGTTCAGAATGTTCGGCTCCCCATGATGACTTAGTTTCTACCCCGGCTATTGCTATCTGTAGGTTTGAAGGAGTTGTATGTTAAACTCCTAGCAGCTTTACAGAGTGGCGAGACTTCAACCTTATCATATTACATTGCCTAGGAGGAACGTTTAATTTCCTCGACTTTTATGGAGGCCTGGAGCAGCTGACTTGCTTCTCGTAGATTTTCAATCTCTTCACGTGGTTCCATGCTATTAATAGCACTCTGCAGTCTATTATAAAGCGTTATACTTTGCCCATGTATGTTTAATTGCTAATAATTGATAATTTATTGCTGTATGACACATATATATATACTAAGAAGAAATATTCACAACTTTTGCCTGCGCTATTCACAACAGAGGCACGTTTTCTTGGGGAGATTAATGTCTGAACAGGGGAAAATATTAATCAAGGAATACTGCCTCACTCAAGCTCCTTTTCTTAGCAAACATTATTGACGGATTAACGAAAACTTAATTTACATTTGTACCATGTTATTTTGGCGCAGGTTTAGACATTTCATATGCTTTTTTCAAAGGTTTCGTTAAGACTTGTGATGGACACTAGGGAAAATATTTAGTTACCTCAACGACATATCGAGTCTTCTTCTCGTCGAGGGGATTTATTCTGCTGGAGGATGCTCGAGTCTTGCGATTTGAATGTCTGCAAAACGTGGAGTTCTTCGTGATAAATTTATAAACTTTCTGAAACAAATCACTATCACAATTTTTTTAAAGTATGCAAGTATGCTGTACACACTACAAGGCATAGACACATAGAGCATCATAGTACACCAAGATACATAAAAATATTAAAACACACACCAAATGTACAACGAAGATACTGACTGCAAGTCACATATCGTTACATGCACAAAGGACCGACAATACCGTTAAAAACCACCAAGATTTCTGAGAGGCATTTCTTGTTTTTCTACGCATGAAGTCTTTAGTTATCAACCTAAAGATGAAAGAACAAAGTCACAAAATTTAATATAATCTCATTCAAATGGTTGTTCTACAGATGTTTCATTATCATTAAACCGCCCCTTAAATATTACTGTAAGGGTTGCAGAGAACTTAGTAAATAGAATCGGGTGATAAACAATTAAGGTTACAGGTAAAACCAGCAACTGTGAATGATGTAATGCTACTATATAACTTGGTATACTGGTGATCGGATCATCTCGACAAAGGCATACTTAGCGGGCCTTCCTTTTAGAAGGAAACGGGTTCAAATCCCTGTCCAGCCATCGTGACTTCTGTTTTCCAAAAGCTTTCATGAAACTACTCCAGGAGAATGTCGTGACGTTCTTTCGAAAGGAGATGACAGAGTCGCTCCCTATTCCTGGTCCAAAGGCATACAAAACAATTGTGTTGGAATATGATGTGCCATTCCTTTACTACCGTAATGAGTGTCTCAGTACAAGTGAAAAATCTCCCCTTTATGTATTCAACGGCTTTGATGCCTTTTTGGTGATATAAACTATTTCGGTTTTCACTACTTAACAGCGGATTTTTTTTTTTTTTGCTATCCCTAATTATCTATTTTTACATTAAATGAGGTCTTGAGTGAATAAAAATGACTAGAATGAAAAGACTAAACGCTGGTGCAAAAACTGAGCAGCAGAAGATTGTAAAAAATTGTTATTTAAGCCGATTTTTTTAAAATCTGTTAAGTAAAAAAGAAAGTGGTTGTTGAGACTGTCTAGTATTTGAACAAAATTTCTTCTTTCAGTACACTACAAAGCATTAATCCATTGATATGATATTAAGAAGAGAGTTGGTGAAGGCAAAAGTGTTTCGAAGCACAAAAATCGCTGCTATATTTCGATCCAAAGGTGGATCGACAAACTATTAAGCAGCTGCCCATAATGCGTCATCTCGTCAGCGTATATGTCAGTGATGACTGAATGCTCGAATGACTGCTAGTCACATATCGTTACATGCACGAAGGACCGACAATACCGTTAAAAACCACCAAGATTTCTGAGAGGCATTTCTTGTTTTTCAACGCATGAAGTCTTTAGTTATCAACCTAAAGATGAAAGAACGAAGTCACAAAATTTAACATAATCTCATTCAAATGGTTGTTCTACAGATGTTTCATTGTCATTAACCGCCCCTTAAATATTTGTATAAGGGTTGCAGAGAAATTAGTAAATAGAATCGGGCGAGAAACAATTTAGTCCAGCACAATGAAGAGTTTGGTTGTCAATCTGTCCAAGGTTGTAGTCTTCTCTAAGAGAAAATTCCAGGTAACCCTATCAATAAAAGTCAGTATTTCTATCGTCGTCTCTTACACATATCTTGAGATGCTGAAAAACTCAAACAAAGAAGTACTTCATCGGATAGAGAAACAAAAAAAACTGCTACCCACGATAAAGCATAGGAAAACACAATATCTAGGACACATTATGCGAGGTGGGAGGCACCAGCTACTGCAACTAATCATTGAAGGGAAGATATAGGGGAAAAGATCTGTTGGAAGGAGATGGATTTCGTGGCTGAAGGACATTCAGAGATGGTACAACTGCACGTCAGAAGAGGCTTTCTATGTTGCAAAGATCACAAATGGTTGATTTCAGTTATACTTTTTTTTTTTTTTTTTTTTTTTTTAACTGCTTAACGTCTCCTATAACAACTAGGTCTTTAGAGACGGGAAAGGATGGGGGGGGAAGGAATTCGGCCATCGCCTTTTGAAGGAAGCATCCCGGCATTCACCTGGAGTGATTTGGGGAAACCATGGAAAACCCAAATCTGGATGCCCGGACGGGGATTCGAACAGCCGTCCTCCCGAATGCGAGGCCAGAACGCTAGCCGTTACAACACCACGCTCGGTCAGTTATACGTCTCACAAATTGTACATTAGCATAGGGTATTACCTTTTCTACAGGTAAATACAGTTTTTGCCCTCTAAATCATTTGGATCATGATGGTAATGTCATGCTCTGATAGGACTTTTTCTTCTTCTGATTATTGAAGACTATCATTTCTACTGAAATAGAAAGTTTATACGGATGTGTGTGTTATTTAGTTCGTATCAGTGTGCGCCAGTAAAACGTAGTAATATCTCGTCATTGTTTGCTGTGTAATATTAACTATACCAAAACGATTCGGTAGTTTGGATACCACGGTAAACACAGGGACCCCTGTACTACGTAGTACTATCGGATTAGGTTAGATAAGCTTGTAAAGAGCTGGCCGTCCTCCCGGTGAGACCACGCTTTGTGTACTTCCTTTGGGAGGGTCCAACCATCCGTCAGAATATTTTTTCAGTTCGACCCGTGAACATGAGCATTGTCCAGAATGTAACTTGAGAGCAAATTATGACACAACGGAATTGGAGATTCACACCGGCATTCTCCTGAACGAGAGACCACCGAGGATCATAGAATACCGAGCCCGGAGGGTGAGCAGTAACGTTCGGATCTATAGTTGGCGAGGATATGCAGCACAATTTTACAGTCAGGTTTTCTTTCTGTTTCCCAAAAATCACATGAGGCGAATGCTTGAGTTATTCGTAGTGCTTTCAGAAAGCATGCAAAGAAATACATGACTAGCGTGTACGTTTGATCAAACGCAAGATATTTTCTCCCACGTATATTTTCTCCCCACGTATTTTTAACAGTGGTAACCGGAGAATTTTTGATATCTTTAGAGCATCCAAAGAAATACATGACAAATAAAGGGGTAATAAGTGTGCATCATAGTATGCTCGATTACACATACATACCCAAATTTCTGGTGGCATAAAATATGCTTGGCTTAAGAAGGTTTTAAATTAGACTACAAGCCACGTTTTTAAATTTTGAAAGGAACATAGCAACTATAAGTAGGAATGTAAACCGTTTTACTGCTTAAATCTCGGAGTCTCGGATGCCTGCAAAACTTGTCTGACTTGGAGCTTAACTTTTTTCATAAAAATCTAAATTTTATGAAACAGACGATATGCCTGAGTACTTAGGTTCTTTATTTCTAGCGCTGAGATACCAGCATTAAACATTGGCGGCGGATAATGGAGTTACCAAAGTTCTAATAACTGATCTTCAAATCCTCATCCAGGAGCGTAGCAAGTTTAAGGTTCCATATCTGATCTTCACTCTTCAACTTGCTGGCAGTCAAACGCGTGAAAAATTCCCTCACCTTACATTGATTTCAAAATGCCTACAGTCGCAATACAGAAATTCACCGAAGATAGCATCCACTAAGTTCTAGGTCATGTTAGATCATTCATGAAATTTTTCATCAGTGGCAGTATACCAGTCTGTTCCGAAGACTAAATGGATCTCGTGTACAACCTCCAAAGGGCCCATAGTGAACCGCGCGATGTGGACGGTTCTTATCCCAACACATGCGAAAAATGCGATACAGAGCACAGTTATTGGGAAGAATGCACACTTTCTGCAGAAACAGCGGTTACAGATGCATAGCATATAGTCGGGGATTGACACGTATCTTAAGTTGTCACGAATTGCACCACTCAAGAACAAGCTAGGAAAGGTGCCAAGCACAAACTTCGAAAGTATATACCTTTTAGGACTTACAGTATATTGACAACTTATACATGCACACACCAATGTCAAGGATCATGAAAATATGCTCGGCCTCACAAATATTGACAGATGTTTCACAATTTTTTGAGTTAACGGTCGTATCCTCATTCTGTTTCTATTTACCTCATATTTTGACAAGGCGTGTAGTGGGCATTCGCCTGGAGTGATTTCAGGAAACTATGGGGAAAAAAATTTAAATCTGGATGGTCGCTTCCCGAATGCGATGCCAGAGTGTTATCGCTCGCCCACCAGTCATCATCAATCATCTTACGCACCCCGCCTCATAAATTCCCGAAATATTATGAAAACTGCAAAAGATAGTGAACACTGGTAAAAAATCACCAAAATTATGTAATATTCGCTCCACGAAAGAAGTCATCGATTGACATGGTTAGAAAGTGACTGAGGATGTATCAGTTTCATTAAGAATTCTCCATTCCTCAGTTTAGATGCCCTAAATTTCTTTATATGGACACAGATAGCTTTGGCAGGTAGAGTCCCATAATGAAAAGGTTGTCGGTGTTTTGAAGGACGAGGCGAATTGCTCCCTGATTGTGGAGTTTGCTGGGTTATGAGCAAAAATGTGTGCGTTCTGGCTCGAGACCGACTGAACATGTAACATTTTTTTAATTATTTGTTGAATACCAGATAACCTGAGGAGATACTACATTTTGTGCTTAGGAACATCTCTTGTGGTATAAAGTCGTAACTTTTCTCTGGAGCACAGCCTTCGTGGGTGGATCCTCAAAAAAATTAGGCCATACTTTAGGTATGTTTTCAACTGGAGTGAGAAACATCCACTTCATTCATAAATGGTTACAACAGCTATCCATTCAACCCACATGCATTGAAAACCCTAATCCATATGCCCAGATCGGGATTCACACCGGTATCCTCCTGAATGAGAGGCCCAACACTCTCGGTGAAATTATAGGTGACAAAATTATAAGTGTTTGATTTAAAAGTGACATCTTCACAGCATCAGCTAATCGTTTCTAAAATTTGAATAGCTGTATGGTGCAAATTGAAATCGACGTTTCACGAAATACGTCTTATACCCGTTGCGTTAGACGAAATAGTCTTCATTTATAATGACAATCTGTATACGTCGTGATGCTAAGTTCGCTTCATGGACATTTAAACTATCATCAGAGACTGGTGAACTGTGGGACAAGCGGTCTTCCACAAACAGGATTTCACAGGTTTACACCCACCACCACTTGCCCCACAGTAAATGTCATTGACAGATTGATGAATTGTGGAGCAGGTGTTCCCCCACATACAACAGGCTTACCCCCACCATCACCACCTCCCCCACAGCACGTGTCCTTCTATGGACAGGACTGAACAGGTTTACCTCCACCACAGTTTGCTATGCGAGTTTTCTCGTCGAATCTGTAAACAATCCAAACTACACAGAACTTCCTATATGCAAATACCACTGAACCTTGCTTTGATATATATTTCTTCAAGATAATCGCATACCTTCTGGTTCATCCATACAGGAAATTACGAACGATACTAAGTGCAAAATTAAGTGAAGCAATTATCCAAAATAAAATGAGAATAAACGCTTGTATAGCTTAAATCCAATAAATCTGAATAAAATGCAACACCCCGTCTACTCATTGATGCGCTTTAATGAGATCCCTCAAGATCCTTTCCTAACATTAATGGTAAGCTCCAATCAGACATGTCAGTGGGTAGAGCTAAGGCACGTATCTATAGCCTAACTTTAATTTTAGGTTCAGCGACATCACATTACGGAATGAACCGTCTGAAATCTAGAAGGCGCTTGATGAAATATGCGCCCATGTGATTCCTCACTGGGTGAAGCTAAGAAAAGCACTACAATTTCTTTGGATAACATACAGGGTTTGTCCGGAAAGTAATAGGACTGAGTCGATTTAAAAAAATTTATTGAGCCAATCGTTACAATTCTTTAGAAACTTTCAAAATAGGCTCCTTCTGCGTCGATGCAGCGCTGCCAACGCGATTTCCAAGCATTGAAGGCGTCACGGAAGGCATTCTCCGGAATAGCCTTGAGAGCCGCGGTGCATGCTGCTTGGATCCCCTCTGTCGTCTCAAAATGCTTGCCTGTCATCGGCCTTTTCAGGCGAGGAAACAAAAAAAAGTCCGGGGGAGCCACATCTGGGCTGTAGGGCGGCTGCGGAAGCGTTGGAATGCCGGCCTTAGTCAGGTAGCTGTTCACAAGAAAGGCGGTGTGAGCCGGGGCGTTGTCGTGGTGCAACTTCCAGTCGGCTGCGATGTCTTGTCGGACCCGATTGACCCTTCGTTTGAGTCTCTTGAGCACTTCCACATAAAACTTGGCGTTGACGGTTTGTCCAGGAGGAACAAATTCATGGTGGACGATGCCTTTGATGTCAAAAAAGACAATGAGCATCGTTTTCACTTTGGATTTGCTCATTCTTCCCTGTTTTGGGCGAGGAGACGCCGGCGTGTGCCACTCGGAAGATTGCCTCTTTGTCTCGGGATCATACTCAAAGATCCATGATTCGTCACCTGTGATTACGTTATTCAAAAATTGGGGGTCACTTTCACACATGTTCAAATTTTCTTGGCACATTTCCACTCGCCGCAATTTCTGGTCGTCAGTGAGCACTTTTGGGACCATCTCGCGCACACCTTGCGCATGTTCAAATGCTCCATCACAATGTCATGAACCACAGATTTTGGTAAATTTAACATCTGGGCAATTAAACGAATACTTAGTCGACGGTCTGTGTTCAAAACTTTGCGCACACGAGTTACATTGTCGGTGTTTGTCGAAGTCGAAGGTCTTCCAGCACGGTCTTCATCGGCGACCTCTTCCCGGCCCTCCAAAAAGGCCTGGTGCCACCGAAACACACCACATCTTGCTAAAGCAACATCTGGGTAAGCCTGCTTGATCATATCAAACGTCTCTGTCGCAGATTTACCGAGTTTCACACAGAATTTAATCGCGTACCTCTGCTCTAACGAACGCTGCATTTTCGGCTTGCACAACTCACAGAAACACGTCGCGCGAAAATGCCTGTCCTGACTCTCCAGGTGCTCGGAGACAATTGACCAGCCGCTCAATTGTTAGCTAGGAACCCCCTCTACCGAATCCAGTCGGTACGCGCACGCTCTGAAGTACAATCGCGGCGGAAAAAAATCAGTCCTATTACTTTCCGGACAAACCCTGTACTGTCCTATATTGACAGATTGCGCAAATTAAGGGACATAGAATCTGACGCGAGTGGTCAATTAATTTGCCAAAGAGTGTACTCGAGTAACTACATCCGGCAGTACAATTGTGTGAGGGTGTATGAGTGGTGGTTAGACTACTACTGGTTGTCATGGCCTAACTAGCTGACTAACCTGATCGATTTCTATCTTAATTCTTAAAATTAAGTCTGGTTTCTTCTGTTCTGACACCACACACGGATGAGCCAACAGGCCAAATGGCCCAGCGCCGATCCAAAACTCGTCGTTTGTGGGGGAGCTCGGATGGACTGGCGTGGCTCGGCAGGCCCTGCTGGATTTTCGCCCGCTCCAAACTCTCCCGCGCCGAACCAAGTAGCCGAGGGTCAGGTAGGCTATCCCCACCAGGACTGGAGTCGGATAACCTGTGCAACGAAAAGTGGGTACTAATTTGCAGACACTTTTGTCTTAAATATCTCAGGTTTCCGATTTCAAAATGATACTTGCCTTATTTTGCTAGCGGGGCCACGGGCTGTAAATTAAACGAAATCCAGTCAAAATGAGACCAATAATTTTTGCTTTAATCCTAATCATAGTTTTCAGACAGACACAAGTTTTTAAAAAAAAATACAGCTCATTTTTTTCCTGTAGCGCGTTAATAGGACCCGAACTCATTTTTTTTTTAAAGAATCTCTCATATGTCCAAACTTTCCCGGTTATAGATTTATTATATCCATAGATTAAACACAAAGTTAGTTTAAAATGACTTATGAATTCATAGAATTCCATCTGTTCGTAGTTTTCACCCTAGTCCTTTCCTTTTTGTACTCAAAAGGTTTAGCGTAATGCCAAAAACAATTCTGAAAGATCGAAAATATGAGCTTTGGCCAAGGCTTCAAATAAAGATTACAAAGTTTTTATCTTACAGAGATAGGTTCGATTTGGAAGGGTTAAAGTCACAATGGTGTAGGTCAATCACATTTTCAAGAAGAAAGACTCTGAAACCATATGTAGATATACAGTGGCGTAGCTAGGTCAACAAGGGCCCCAGTGATAAAAATTTGTTTTGGACCCTCAGGCCAGATGGGCGATCTTTTTTTTGCTTTGTGTTGCTGGTAGGGCCCCCCTGAGCAGTGAGGGCCCTTAGTCTGTGTCTCAAGGGCCCCCTTAGACAACGGTAGAGCTAAAAAGCCGTGAAAGCCCGTGGGCCCTCTGAACTGCGCTTGGGAGCCCCCAGATGTGCACTTGGGCCCCCCAGAGGTATGCCTGGGGGCCCCTGAGCGTAGGGGCCCTGGTGCATTGCACCGCCTAGCCCCTTAGTAGCGACGCCCCTTAGTAGCTACGCTCCTGTAGATATATCAATCTCTCAATCTGTTAGTAAAAAATGTGAAGCAAGTCAGATTTTCATTTGGCTTCCAACAGGAGGAACTGGAAATTCTAGTGATGAACGGAACACCTGCTTTGTTTATTAGCATAGTGCTATAAGTTAGACTTAGATGATTGTGTTTGTAAACACATCCTGCATGTTCACTGTGTAAACATATCCTGCATGCTGACTTATTGCTCACTTCCACATAGGATTTCTAGATATAATTGATTCTAAAGAAACAATTCAAGGTACATTACACAATCTCACTTTATATCAGATTTGGTTATAAATACACCGGTGTAAGTCATACACACTAGTGTAGTCACTCGCTTTTTTAATAAACACTAATTTAAGCCATTTTTGTAAGCAGTAAAATGTAACAATTTTATAGACTTTATTCAATTCCAGGTGACATCACTAAAATGACAATTTTACAACATCTATGTTCCAGAATTTATTACAGGATCTTTTGCATTATCTTAATTTCCAGAAAGCAAGGAAAAGTGACTTACACCACTATATTTTAACCCTACAGTATTTTGTATATTATACATTCTTACTAATTTTCATCATTTAAAACCATTTTTTTAAAAAAGAATTCTTGCAAGAAGCATTTAATTTTTCCCCTGAAAAATAAAATTAGGTGTGAAAAAATTTGTTTTAAATGACTGCTGTTTTCTTTTAAAACTTTCCGTAAGCAGTATACAACCTAGCAAAAGTATTTTAAAAAATGGCCTTTGTTCTGTGCGACCGTTTAGCCTGCTCCAATTTATATTGTACTAAGAATTGTATCAGGCTTCTTTCATGTAATTTTGGGACACAATTTTGAGAACAACACAACACTAAAATAAAACCGGCCAGGACTTACGACGGATCCTTCAAATGCCAGACTACCGAAGGCATGAACTGGCCTGGCTCGGCGTGGCTCTGTCGTGTGGACCGAGTCTAGTTGCCAAATAACCTGGTGCCATATGGATCGCTCGTGTGGTGGCCTTAAGAATACTCTGTAGTTGTGGAGATGGGAGTTGTATTGATGGAAGGAAGAAGTTAGTAAATGACTTCTAATACTTCTATGCTAGATGAAAGGTGGTGTCTAAGCTGCTAAAAACCTGATTTATTGAACGCAAGACAAATATCTGTTGCAAACAACACATTAAATTAATGTCGGAGCTGAAGGATTATGTCCGCAACGCTATCACTGACAGCCCAATTTTAACCAAGTTCCACTCCACAAAATATAGCTAAGTCGAATCTGATAATAGGTAGGAGCTAACAAGCGAGTACGAATTTTACAAGTGTGCTTCTAAGGTAAACATGGTGATGCTGAAATCTTGGCGATCTCTGTGGGCTATGGATTGTTCAACGGCAAGCATTACCCCGACTAAGTTAACATTCACTCTCCACGTGGCAAGCTGTATGTAGAAGTCGAGTACATAGCTCTGGTTACTTCCCGTTGTGCTTTACTATGGAACGTCTTCACTAAAATTTATCAGAATAATTCCAAACTGCTACTAAATACAAATAAAATCAATAATAATTAAATATGACTCATAAGTTGCTTTCACGATTCTCCCTTTTTTCTTAAGGCCTTACACCTTGTCGACCTGTAGGTCACTAGAGACAGAAGAGGCTTAGATGCAAAGAACAGGAAGGAATTCAACAACGTTGCTTTTAGAGAACCATACAGGCTTATGCATGGCGTAATTTTGGAAAAATATGGAAAACCAAAATCTGGACGATCGGACCTTGCTGGATCAAACCCGTATATTCCTAAATGCCAAACCTTAGCATTAACCACTCATTCAAGGTTCTGTAATTTACCATGATATTGAGAGTACTCTTTATTTAAATACAATTGTGTAGAATTTTGTAAATTCTGTATTACGGTACCAAGGTTTGATCTTATTGGTTCATTTTGCCCTAGGTCTGAAGACATAAGGGTCAGTCTAAAACTAATGCTTTCTACTTTTTTTGTCCTTAAATAAGTTAGTTAAGTGAAAAATTTAAATTTGGCACAATACCATCTCCAATTCACTGTAGTAGCAACTTCCTGCGTCAATAGGTGGCAGCCAGCACTGCACCAGCTTGCAAAAATGGCCGACATCAATATTCGTTCTAGAAGGCACTTGATGAAATATCTGCCACTGGAATTCATCCATGGCAGAGCTAAGAGAGCCACTACAATTTCTTCAGATGACTTGCTGTCCTATGTTGTCAGATTGTCCACATTTAGGGACACAGAAACTTAAGCAGATGTCAATTTTCCAAAGAGTGTACATGAATGATCCATTTCTAGCTAGTGAAAAAAAAGGTGGTCCACCCTGTTACATTTCCAGCATCTAATATTATTCATATTATTATATTTTGTTCAGTAATATTTCAATTTTATATTATAGCTGAATTGGTACCCATGACAAAATCCACTCAAACTGGACCCCATTTTTAGATGAATTCCAACACAAAGAAGCTAAAAGGCATCACCACCCCCTCACTAATAATGATATTTTGACAGGTGCACCATTGAACTGCTGTTGTAATGGGATAGTCCAACAAGAGTTAGTAGCTAAAATGCAATTATTGCAAAGTAGAATACTTATTAGTGGGTGTGAATAAGGTGCTTGCTTAATATGTCGTAGAGTCTTGCTTTATACCACATCAGAATTTGTTTTGCTTTAAATAAGAATTGTTTCTGTCAAAAGACAGTGATATTTGAAGGCAAAATGAATTGTAGAAACTATTTTTCATCTGGTGAAGGCTGGTAAAATTTTCTGCAAGTGATAATAATACTATATAACTGACGTTTGTATGATGAATGTCACCTATCATTATTCAGAAGCATCATAGCTGATAGTATTTATGATAACACGATAATGAAATGTCTATGCACAAAAGAACTCCTAGCTGTCGGGCATAAAAGTCAATAATATCAGCACGTTTTGTTTGTACTTTCAAGGAGACTGTCAGACTTGCATATTAACAGATTTAAGTAGCATTATGCAGGCTCCCTTTCAAGCACAAACAAGTAACTCCTGTGAGTTTTACAACTTGATATGTAGGCAGAAAAAGTTATATATAAATTTATTATCTTCATAAAAAAAATTAAAAAGTAGTTCCTAATTGGGTGTGAACTATGGATCTTTAAAGTTACAAGAATGTGTGTCATCCATTGCAATACTAAGCATGCCTGTAAACAAAGCAAAGCCCATATAAAGACGAAGAAGAATTAGACATGAAACAAAAAATTGTATTAACACATTCTATAGAATTTCTGTAACAAGCGGAATGCTAAAAACTGACAATAAGAAGTGAATTAATGTGGTATTTATGACCATACCTGGTGACAGAGTTTCAAGCTGCTGAGCATTTTGCCTCCCTCGCTGGACCTAAAATCTGAACAACAGACCATTCTAACAAATTTAATAAAAACAAAGCTAAGCTTTATTTGTGAAGATGTAGAAGAATTAGACATGTAATCAACAGTTGAGTTTTTGTGCATAGACTCCTATACCAAGTAGATCAATGATATTTATCATACAATAACCCAAAGCATTATTGCTTTCTACACCAAGAACACTGAATAAATATAAGAGTTATGCTCCCACCCATCTTCAATGAAACACATCTTCTGGCTTGGAAGCACAGAGGCACATTTTCCTAATTTTTTGTTTTTACTTATGGCTTTACGCCTCGTCGACGTCATTAGAGGTGGGATGGGATTGGGAACAAGGAATGGGAAGGAATTCGGCCATGGCCTTTTGAAGGAAGCATCCCGGCATTCGCCTAGAGCGATTTGGGGAAACCATGGAAATCCCAAATGCGAGGTCAGATACTAAACGCTCACCCACCACGCTCGGTACATTTTCCAAAAGATGGATGCTGCATCCATCAATGGAAATAAGAATTAAAACTGCAGTTGCAGCATAACTAACAAAATTATTATCTGCTAGCTATGCCCATGACTTCATCTACAAGGAATCTGAGATTTGAGCTGATAATTCAAACACAAACTATAAAAGAAATGTTGGCAGAGTAGGAAAAAGCAGAGTAACAGCCTTTTCTCCTCTTTCTTATATCTTTTCCTCTTCTAAATTTAGGTTGTATGTATGAGGCGTATTCCAAAACTAAGGTCCGGTGAACAGTATGTCACAGATGATGTTGAATGATGTTTCACGCCTGCAGTGCTGTCTACCAATTCCTGGGGAACATACAGCAGTGTTGGTGTGCCACCGTAGGCGCATGCCTGTCGATGAGAGCAGATTGAAATGGTCACGACAATCGTAGCTCCCGTCAGCTGTGAAGTGCGCGGTGCGATTAGATTTTTGTTGGCAAAAGGATTGTCAGCTGCAGACATCCATCGTGATTTGTTTCTAGTGTATGGACCAGACATAATGAATGACAAACAAGTTCGACACTGGGAGAATTTCGAAATGGCCGTCAAATGTGCACGATGAACAGTGGAGTGGCAGGCCCAGTATTCAGACCAATGACATCATTGATCAAGTTAGCCAAAATTTCGAAGTAATCGGCGTTTGACAATTAGTGGTCTGGCTAAGGAATTCCCAAATGTTGCTCGAACCTCACTTTACAGGATTGTCACTGAAGAGCTTTGATATCGGAAGCTTTGTGCAAGGTTGGTGCCAAAACTGCTCACCGGTCAGCATAAAGAGCTACGAATGCATAGTGCATGACAGTTTTTGGAGTGCTATAGACAAGATGGAGACAGTTTGTTTTCCCACATTGTTACGGGAGACGAGACATGGATAGCATACACCAACACAGAATCAAAACAACAGTCAATGCAGTGGCTAATTCTGGTTCACCCAAACCAAAAAAGTGTAAGCCATCGCTGCACATGAATCGCAAAATGATGGCTTCTGTTTTTTGGACAAATAGGGCATCCTTTTGATCGAATTCATGGACCGTGGGATAACCATTACAGCCGACGTCTACTGTGCAACGCTCACCAAACTGAGATGTGCAATCCAAAATAGACGCTACGGGAAACTGTTGTCTGGCAACATCCTCCTGCATGACAACGCACGCCCGCTGCCAAAACCAAAGAGAAGTTTCAAGAGTTCCGTTGGGAACTCCTTGACCACCCTCCATACAGTCCTGATCTTGCACAAAGCGACTATTTCCTCTTCCTGCATTTCAAACGGTGGCTTGGTGGACAACGATTTCAAACCGATGATGAATTCAAGAAGAGCGTTACCATCTGGTTTGGATCCCAGGCAGACTTTTATGCTGAGGGGTTAAAGAAGCTGGTGCAGTGTTGCTGAAAGTGTATAGATGTGAATGACGATTATGTGGAAAAGTGAATTAGATATGTAGTCACATATTAGTTGTCTCATTAGCGATGTTTTTGCTATGAGCAAACGGACCTTAGTTTTGGAATAAGCCTCATTTTTTTTAAGCATGTTTGTGTACATCATTTAATTCTGTAAATTCTTGAAACTGCCATTAATTGGGAGGATTTTATGGTCATGGATGACCCTCAGGCATACTTTGGTATTGTTTGAAGATCTCTCGGGCGTGCAGTCGGGTCATTTGGTCGTAAATGTACGAATTTTCGATGGCGTACCGTGCCATCATCTTCAGGTAGCGTCCAGTGGTCGGCGTGAGGAACGCAGTCCAGGACGTGACTGCTGGACTGCTCCGCGCGCATCGATATTTATACCCTCCGACCCCGCCCTCCGACTCCTGCCGGGTCGCTCCGATGGCGGTGGTGGGGGCGGTGCGTTACAGTGCGTCGAGCAGTGTCCATCAGTCTCTACGCCACCTCCGTCGCGCACAGTGCCTCGGCTCTGGTGTTTGCGGAGCCGCTTCAGTGCTGGGTTCCAAGCCTGGCTTAGTTGGAACCCGTTGTCTTTGTTTATGAGGTTACTCCATAGCCGGATCTCGATGGCTTCCTTGTACACGCAGTCCCAGAAGTGAGATGTGTTTCTCAGAACTTCGGTGTCCTCATATTTAATATTATGCCGTGTCTCAAGACAGTGTTCAGCAACTGCGGATTTTGACGGCTGCTGTAGTTCGGTGTGGCGTTTATGTTCCCTACACCGTTCTTCGATCGTGAGAATAGTCTGCCCGACGTATGCTTTTCCACACTCGCACAGTATGTGGTATACGCCAGGTTTCCTGAGACCCAAATCATCTTTAACCGAGCCAAGTAGGGCTTTAATCTTGGCTGGCGGGTGGTACACGCACTTGATGTTTTGTCGGCGTAGAATTCTGCCAATTTTGCTTGATACATTACCGGCGTACGGGATGAAGGCTGTGGCTCTTGGCTTGTCCTCTTCCTCAGTTGATCAACGGGTTCCAACTAAGCCAGGCTTGGAACCCAGCACTGAAGCGGCTCCGCAAACACCAGAGCCGAGGCACTGTGCGTGACGGAGGTGGCGTAGAGACTGATGAACACTGCTCGACGCACTGTAACGCACCGCCCCCACCACCGCCATCGGAGC
>JARYHS010007727.1:0-24999 GCA_031002005.1 Vandiemenella viatica
ATGCTGCAACTCAGTATGGCTAAACAGCAGTCACACTAAAAAGATTGATACCCAGCTAAACGACTCAATGAGAACAATATCTGCAACTGTAAAATCTACATCTCCAGAATGGTTGCCTGTACTTTCTAACATATCTCCAACACATCTCTGAAGACAAGCAGCTTTAAAAAGAAAGTGCAGAAATGTTTAAGAAAATCACAACTTCCATTACATCAGAGCTGCAGACATCAAACTCAAAACAGATTAAAATCAAAGTATTAAACATGGAAGATTCATGATATACTGGTCCACAGTCAGTTCAACATAAACAATGCATGGCACACTGAGTGAAGCAACTTCAACCATGAACCTCCAATGCAAGACCCTATAAGTCAACCTTCTGGATTCAAACTACTAGGAAAATCTGAACTACACTGAACTGTGTGTGAATAGACATCAGTAGATGTAACTACTGGATGCACAAACAGAGAATAATAGAGAATCCTTGTAATGGTGGAATGCCCTCTTGAAATATTCACTGGAACAATCGAGCAGCTTCATGAATCAACTACAAATGCAACTGAATGCCTGCAAACACACTACCAATTTATATCCTCATCTTTGTCCAATTCCATCTATCATAATTCTATGTATAATTGTCTTTGTAGCCTTATGTGATCTGAATAATAACAGCTTTATATCTTGACAACATCTCTGGGGTTAACGACAATCCAACAAAGGGAAGGTAATGAGTGTTACCATCTGCCTGCAAGCAGAATAAGTATTGTGATCATTTTTCAGATATTCATAATATCCACATGCATGAAATACTTTACACCATTCATGGATGAATGTTTTGGAGTTTCAGCAAAAAATGTCTGTTTTTAAAACAAGAAGTTTATTTATCATTTCCACAGCATTTGCTACTGGTAGTGTAAATAAAGCAAGCATTTTACATAAATCAAAGGGACATCACCCCTATAACTGAATCAGCTAATGCAATCATAACCCATATAGATAAATTTTAAATTATATAAATAATAGTTGAATGCTGAAAAGAGTCAAAAGGTATGGAAAATATTATCTCCTCTTAAGTCTGGTTTACAGCTTACCATACACATTAAGTAGTAAAAGGAGGGAAACATGTAACATGCTACAAGCAGCAAACAATGGAAAGCATAAAAACTTACAGTGGTACTAAGCTATCTACCATCACTATGCAGACTAATCATTTCAAATAGTACGAAGTAAAATTTTCTTCAATAATTATAAGCAAGATATTTTTAAAATTAAACCTCATATATATACTGGAATTACCAATATTTAACCAAAGTCTTTGCAAATAATATTGTAGAAAGTACAATTATACAGCAATTTAAGACAATTCATGCATCTCCTGTATTTGAAGCTCAAATCTGTTTCAGAAGTGTCAGTGCTGATATTTACCTCATTGTGGAGTCATCACTATTAAAATCTGAAGGGTACAAAGCCTGTATAAAACATTTTTAAATCCTTAAAATTCCACTTAAAAAATTAATAAGTCTTAATTACACGATCAGTATTTAGAAACAATTGACTTCACATAAAATATAAGCACATGACATTAGGACACAAAAAACTTATTTTAACTATTAAAAAATTAAACAGAAAAACTCTGCTAGTTGTTAACTAAATAGCAAAGGGTATCTTACCTATACAGAACATACAGAAACAACACAACAATCTGCCCAACAGCTATCAGGATAACAGATATTGTTGAAATACAGGAAACAGTAGGGCATGAAGGTAATTCTTTCTGTGCCATTTCTCTCTTCAAAGCATTGAGGGTATCACGAACCTCGTTGCTGAAGGCCACTGTGTCATAACCTATAGGAGCAGCCTGTCCCCCATTTTGCTTCAAGAGAGTGTCTGTGCGGGAGTGCACCTCTTGCAACACAGATCTAAAACAAAAGAGTAATTAAAATCTCTTACCCATATCACAATGTGATATTTCTTATTTCACCTGGTAATAACTAAGCTGCCAATCTACAATTAGTTCATTTATAACCTACTGCATACACACTATACTATATCTCCCTTTCTGTCACACTCCCAGATCCAAACAGGCCCGCCGCTAGCTGTTTCAGCGCCCGCATGCAATACCAATTATGCTGCCCCCTGTCTAACTACAGCCAGTGGTGGAGTTAGGAAATTTCTAAACTAGGTCAAAAAACCGTGAGCTTGCCGCCACTTCGAACATTATTTTCCGTTCCCAGTGTTGCCATTCCGAGTGTAGCCGGTCGCCGGCCGCCTGAAGCAGCTATTGAGCTAAAAAAAAAAGTCTCCCACTACATAATTTCATCGCGGCTACAATGGAATGGCAACTATCGCGGGGCAGCGTCTGTCGATCGGTCGATCGCTCGTTTTGCCGCCCCCTTCGATGTGCCATGGCGCCCGCTTACGGCGGTCCTGGATCCAAATATCTTATCAATGCTTCTATTACAGATGGTTCTCAGAATTCTTGTATAACAATGCATTTTTAATTAATATTTGGCAATCAAAATTAATTCACTGCAATATACTAAAAAAACAAATGAAAGAAATTCTAATTCTGAAAGACCACACTTTGATAGAACACTTGCAAAAGGCAAATGAGGACATAAGAATGAACATAAAATAATAAAAAAGTGGTACCACTGAAATAAGAGGTGCTAAATGATGAAAAGGATAGGGAAATGAACAACCACTTGCCTTAGATGACAGTTGTATAGTGTGAACACACAAAAAAGACAAGAACACAAATAACATAGTAATGGCTAAGACCTGAAAATTACTATGTCATTTGTGTTCTCGTCTTTTTTTTGTGTGTGTTCACAACACAACCGGTACGTGATGAATCGTTTCCCTATCTTGATTTTTAATAAAAACAGTGTTCTTAACTCCACATCACCTGAAAATCAGTAATTAAGGCCTTGGCCACACAGGAAGTGGTCTGTTATGACGGGAAGCAATATCTAACAAAGATGGTCTTTATACTATGCAACATTACATCATCTGTCAAACAGAACATAGTCTACTGTCACAACAACAAGTGATCTGACAGCACAGTATCACAGATTTACGGCATGACCACACACTTCTCCAGTTTGTTGTGCAGTTTTTAATCCTCCATTTTATCGAATTATGCAATTTTTTGAAACATTCTTGTGACATACAAAAATCATTCATAAACATGTCCCTTTTTTATTCCAGTTCATTACATTAGTGGTGGTGTTTCCGTAATTGTTCTTTCTTCTTGATTTCATTTACCCACCACCACCTTTTTTTCCTTCTTTGTTTTTCGCAGCACTAACAGCAGAAGGAGCTCATACTCAATAAGAATGCAGAAGAAAAAGTAACTATAAAAATTCACTACAAGTATTCTCTAGAAGAAAGTGACCAGACTGGACTGATTACACAAAAGTATCACATTCTAAGTGACATCACCATATCGCAGACTGCAACGATGATGGATGAATCACTCCTATCATTACAGACTGCTTTCTGTGTGGCAGAACCTTAAAGTTAGGACTATATGTTAAAACCAAATAATTATCAATTTCTGAATATCTGCCCACCTGATGTCCCGAGCTGTGCTGATTAAGGAGTTTTGATTGGCTAATACTGTGTCAACTTCATGTCGCCGTATAGTATCTGCAATCTGCAGAGGTTGTCCAGGTCCTCCAGCTGGCTGAACTCCTGGCAAAACAAATAATAGAAACCTCTTAAAATTTCATGACCACAACACATCTACAAATATTAAAATTATAGTCTCACTTGTGAAGGGCTAGTTGATTTACACACTATTACAATAAAAAGGCAACAAAATAATAATAATAAAAAAATCGGACCTTTCCAATAATTTGAAATGTGGAACTTATGTTTACCCAATACGCAGGTCTTTTGAATCCAGAAAGTTCAAAGTTCATGGAAATCACTCTCTCTAAAGTACTGAAGATCAAACAACTGTAACAGTTCTAACATAATTTCCAAGGTAAGAAAAAGATAAGAAAAAGTTCTCAAAAAAGTTTAGGATTAATTCAAAAGTGAGTGAATTACAAAATTTATTTTGATGAAGCAGATGTTATTAGGATTCACAAGAGAGCTTCAAAACTTGCATAATTTGTAAATGTATCTACATGATTAATACATGTATTATTTTTCTATATACCTCCTGCTGATATAGAGAGAAGGCTCAAAACTCGCTCCTGCCTACCAACTACCTCATCCAGTTTACGACTGACTTCAAGAAGCATTTCAGACATTCTGCTCTGGCCTGTGAATATTTGCCGTAGTTCACGCTGCCCATCAGATTCAAACCAGTCATCCGCAAATCCTTCATTGTCCTTCACAGCCTCAGGATGCTCTCGGCGATATCTAAAACACACAAAAACAACTCAGACTCTCTCTCACACAAGGAATGTTTTTCCAAAATAATAATAATAATAATTTCTAGTATATTTTTAATAATTCCATAAACTCTAGAGCGAAGTATCATATATATTCTATAGTTTGAGTTTATTCTATGGTCTTCAAGTCCTCATTTATTCTCTCTGGTTCAAATATTTATTCTTAAAATTATGTTGTCATATATCTGTAATCTCGCCTAAACCATTTAGAAGGGGGCCTATCACATACAATTTATATAGCAAAGTACTTTTATAAACATTTTCTTAATGATAAAACACTTTTCAGCTCAAAACATAACCAGTTTTGTCAGGAAGCAAAGGTATTAGAAAGTTGAAATTCTAATTTCAAGAGATTTTGCTACATTCATTTCCAATAACAAAGCTTAAAATTTTGATCTGTTTGAAATATGGTTTGCATTGGCTAAGATTTTTTTTTAAAAAGAGAGATAATTCAAGTTCTGTTTTATTTAGCCATGGGTGCGGGGCAAACAAATTAATGAAAAGAGATAGCTGAAATTTTATTATGGCAGTATATTGTCGACATTAAGACACCCATTATAACCAAAAATAGAGTCTGTAGATAAATTCTAAATAGGTTTACAGTAAAACAAAGATTTTGAATTTTGTAAATAAAAAAAGATATGTAGATAAAAGTAGGACAAAATTAGAGAGAGAAAAATTATTTAGTAATAGTAACATGACAGTAATATCAAGTTTAAAGGGAGAAAAACCGAATTTTAGTATTGAAACTTGACAACATCGCCACGTTAAACTTTTAGAAATTAATAACTGTTGAAAAAGCTGACTTATGAGAAAATTAATCTTAACTTAAAAGATTCTAAATAAATCAGACTATAACATATAAAAGTTTCAGGAAAATCTGATCAAAAATAGTGTACCATGAGAAAATGGGATTTTTATAATTCACAAGAAAAATGTATTTTCCCATGGGGATACACTGATATTCTAGATAGGTTAGCCAGAGAGTACATGAAGTGGCCATTTTCCTAGACTCAACTTTCAGTATCAAACCAGCAGTGCAGACCAACAGTCATAATCTAACCATTGTGTCATGCCACACAAGCGAGATTTCCAAAGTGTTACAGTTAAAAGTTTAATTCTCTCACCTTGGACTAAGATCATGTACACCAATACCCATTCCAGAAAAGGATAACTATTTTAAATTCAATGATAGAAACATTTCTTACAATATGTTCAGAAGTCTACAATACCAGAGTTTAAACAGTTCAATAAGCTCTCTCTCTAATTTGGGGTTGCAAATCTAAATATGTTTGCAAGAGTGAATGATTTTAACCAGTGTTGTTACTTGAAGGATAATCTACCATCTTCAAATGACCGATTCAGCCTTCATCGATATTTCTAACGTGTGATTCATTAACTTTTGAAGAATGTAGAGTGACTTCAAAAAATGACTTTTTAGTTGGATGTGTAACCTGTCCACAGTTATCAGTTGGGGTAATAATAGTAGATAAATTGGTGACTGAAACGAAGTATTTGAACCGAGCAGCATCTTCAGTAAAACGTATCAGAAATATTACATAACACGTATCACGATCAAGTTAATGTGCGAATGTTGCAGTACCCCAAGCAACATTTTCCCATTACAATGTACAACACCTTTGCCCTGATTCTGTATAGGACATTTGTTTACATTTATAGTTCACTTGATCTGTGCTTAGCTGCTACTAATATACCAGTCAATAGTACCTTTCTTAACTACACAGTCAGCATACTAACTAATCCATGACACAATATACCAAGGAAATTATCACATTAAGTACACAAGGTCCTGTCTCAAACTGATGAAAACCACTTATAACAAACACTATATCAGCTATTCTGCAACATGTACATTAAAACTAAAAGGATGGTAGCATGGGTGAAATAGTAGGGATCAAGATTTTGGGAAAACAGATCTCTCCACTACAACAGTATTTACCTGTAGCATGAAATGTAGGCCTAAACCTTAGTGAGGCTCGTATGTCATATGGTTGCAGACCGATTTTCTCTTTTTACTGTGTGCAAATAACACATTTGACAGTAGGAATGAAAATTTTGGTAATGGCTTAAATACTAAAATTATAATAGCAGTTTTGTGTTGTCTCAAAGATCTTGTGACAGTTTTACCATAGCCACCTAACCTAATCTCATGATCCTAACATTTTACCACGGATTCCGAATCACAGAGCATCCTAGCATCTTCACATTTTAAAAGGATAGCTTTGCACATATGAAGGTCAGTTTCAAGGTCTACAAAAATTCCAGAAGAGACTGGGATTTGAAAACTGGGGACCCTCCATACCACAACTACCAACTGAGCCACCAGGCCGTACTTAAGACTGATTTTCACATACTTAATCTAGTTCTGGGACACTCATATGGTTGAAATGCCCAAAAGGATAACAGCACTTATTAACAATGGAAACGATTTTATTTCATCAAATCAATTTGATTAAAAGAAATCACACCAATCAAAATTATATAACACTGACAATGTCACTTTGATGTGTGTAGATAAGTTCATCATTACTACTACCAATATCCCAATTTGAGTTATAGCAACACTGCAAAGTCTGGCATATCCTCTTTATATACGATTGGTAATATCAGTTGAAGAATTATATGAATTGGAAGCTCCTAGGATTCAGCTTATTCAGCATGAAATCTTCCTTTCACAATACCTCCTCAAAAAAATGAAACAAATTAAAAGGTGTAAATCTAATGCAGTTATGGCAGTTCCCATGCTTCTTTATGGAAGTGGGTTATAGGTAATGAAAATAAAAGACCAAAGCCTCATGCAAGCAGCAGAGATGAAATACATAAAAGGATGCATAAGGTTAGATCTGATAATCAAAGAGACAATAAGAGAGGAGTTAGCAATATATAGTATGAAAGGTACAATACAGGAACATAGGAATAACTGGAGAGACCATCTGCATAGAATGGACAATGCACAATTACCAAAAGTAGGTAACCAATATAGATCATAAGGTAAAAGAAGTATAGATAAACCAAGGAAGGTATGGGAATAGCCAGAACAGGCCTCATACTTGAATTGGAAGAAGAAGAAATCTAATGTACCTGCTGGGTATGCCACGTGACAGTCCCGAACTAATACACTTAACACCATTTTTTTTTTTTTTTTTTGTAACAGTTTAACGTCCCTTTTTAACAACGTGGTCTTTAGAGACGGGAAAGGATGGGGGCAAGGAATGGGAAGGAATTCGGTCATGGCCTTTTGAAGGAAGCATCCCGGCATTCACCTGGAGTGATTTGGGGAAACCATGGAAAACCCAAATCTGGATGCCCGGACGGGGATTCGAACCGCCGTCCTCCCGAATGCGAGGCCAGAACGCTATCCGTTACACCACCACGCTCGGTGCTTAACACCAAAAGCTCCCATCATCTGATCACACAACAATAATTGCTGGGAAATCTTGATGTTGAAACTGCACAACCCTTCTTATTCTAAGTCAGATATTCTTAAAGTATTTGAAAAATTTTTGCTAGTGTTATTTGCATAACATGTGCTGTGATCATCAACTTTCTCCATACCATCACCAAACACATACAACACTTATTTCCCCTTCATTTTTTTTGTTTGGGCTTTATTGGTTGTCATTAGAACTGGGAGAGGATGGGAGCAAGAAACTGGGAGGAATGCAGCAATGACCATTTGAAGGAACCATCCCAGCTTTCACCTGGAGTGATTTTGAGAAACTCTGGATGGACGGACACGGATTTGAACCTGCATCCTCCCCAAATGTGATGTCCAAGCATTACCATTCACACACCAGGCATGGTACTTTTCCTTTGCACAACATTCTTGAACTGGTATCCTCTCCTGAACATTAAAATTTATGGCAATTTTTTATATAAATACCAGTCAAACATCAAAATTCCTTGGGACGGGAATAGTAAATTGTTTTTAGGTACTCTGATGAAGGAAGGAATTAATGTAGGAATAAAGTACCAAAATACTACTGTAAGAAGAGAAGACTGGAAAGCTGGTAGAGATGTGATAAAAAAAACATTTACTTAATATGAGATGTGCACATGAAATATATACAATATAAATTATGAAATATCGAGCTGACTCAAAGTAGTTGACAAACATGCAGTTCAGAGATAAAGTGGCACAGTATACAACAAACTCAAAATGCATTTCACATAAGTGTTGATCATATGAGAAGGTATAGCAGAGTTCATGAAGTTTTACCAATGCAGCTTCTCTTATTTTGGTTTGATAAAATAATATATTTAAGCAAAATTATAATTTCAACACACACTTCTCAGCACAAAAAGGGTATTTATTGTAAGAAACTTGTTTCAAGTTAGGTAATATTAAAATTTAGGTTTTAGTTAATAAATATTCAGTGCAAATACAAATTAGTCTTAATGTAATGGTTGTCTACCAAATCCACATCACAGTACTCAAACTAGTTTTTATTCTATGCGAAACATGGTCATTACTCTTCATTTACTGAATGGAACTCTAGAAATATAAAAGCTAAAAATCACTCTTTTATTAACATTAAAATTTTACAATGGAATTATTGTAATTTCCCTGTATATATGGTTACAAATATCATTTGCTATTATTAAGTAAACAAACTATTGCAAATGTGAAAATTCTTGCAGGAGACCAAACAGGAATCACTACAGAAATATCAAAATGTAAATTTTGGCCAATTATGATACCTCTGTGGTATTTCATTTTCAGAGTAAGGAAGCAAAGAAGGAAATGGTAAAACTTACTTGGAGAGTTTTATTTTTTGTTTAAAATTCGTAAACATTGGCAAAGGCTGTAGCCTTTTCTTCAGTGTCTTAAAGTATAATTTCCATAAGTTTTGAGTAAATTTTCTCAATAGCCGGGATAGGTGTAGCAATCATTGTACCATCTTCCTATATTCATTTCCAGAGCTACATAGTGACCAGTATTTAAAAGCAGTCTGAATACCTAAATAAATATTTCATTACCACAGTATAACATTTTTCAAAACTGTCAATGCTTTGTACTTAACATTTGTGGGAACACAGGACACACACATTATGCAGAGGACCTATAATAAATTGATATGTGTGTACCTGTCACAGAACAGGACTCTCAGAATTCTTCAAGTGCCTAGTATTAAGGAATGATGACAGTATTTACATTAGTGACCATTCTAGGAAGCTTAATCCATTTTGAATTACAACTTTTTAAACTCATGAAAATAGGCGAACATCCACAAGTGCGGGTTGTGTGTAACATTTTTCACACTTGCCATTCAGACATTTGAGATTTTGGCAAATTGGAGGGTGCTCATCAAACAAATGCACTGAAGAAACAGCAGAGGATTAGCTAAATGTAGTCAACTAAACATTAGCATCTTTATTGCCGATGACAGGACCAGAAGTTTCCTTCCAGATCACACCCTTGGTGATCTCAAAGTCAATAATATCACTTTGTCAGCTTCGGCATTCCAAACTTGCTAAGTGAGTAAAGCTGCTCGCAGCCAGACGAATGGGAATTCACTTCCATGTGATCTTTGGAAAGAAATTTGTGAAGCAACACACACACACACACAGGTGATCTCAAATTCCCTGGATTTTTTCTTTTTTTAGGAGGAGGGGGGGGGGAGGTGAGGAGGAGGGGTACATCTCAAGGGCATTATTTATAAAAGCTCAATACCAACAATTGAGAAGCTGCGATGAAGCATGCAATCAGCTGCTCAACAGCTCATGCACACCAAATTAAGTGATCATTTTATTAATGGGTTCAGGGTGGGTATTAGAGCAGAAGGCTGTCAGTTTGAACATTTAATATAGTTTTTACAATCAAAATGTTATTAATTAATTTCATTAATGTCTTTATTTGTAAAAATGGCATGACCAACATGCAGGTTGGTGTTTTTAAGTGACCAAAACTTGAAAACAGTGACACTTTTGCTAAGGTCAAAATTTTATATTTGGCAGGTCCTGATAAGGCTTTTTGACACATAAAGAGTTCTCTATTATTTACTAGACACTATGTATAGTTCAGGCCAGTGCAGCAACACATCTTTAGCGATACGAGTTCACATGGCAGATCGAGCCATGCAAAATTCAACAGTACCATTGGAGTCAAACAGATGAGGAGAGTCTCATTTCATTGATGTAACATACAGCAACTTTACAATGGACCAGGACAACGGGCTGACAACCTTTACTCGAAGGTACAGTTGCTACATTCTCTGTTGAGCTGTTCACCTTTCAAGGGTCACCAATCCAGCCAAAATACCAGGAAAACACCACCTTCAGCAAGACTTCACCACTTCAAACTGCACTTTCATCAAGTACAGAACAGGCTCTAACTGATTGTAACTACCCACAAAACAGTTGTTAAAAGTCCACTAGTCACTCAAGTGAAATTGGTAAATGGGCAATTAGTGACTCACATGAAAATTATTTTTTTAATCTGTACATTCAGATAGGTCATTCACTAGAGTCTAAAACAGACCACTATTTCACGATACTATAATAATATTTTATACCTGGCAAATTTTTTAAAGATAAACACAAATCCTATGAATTACGAAAATGGTACAAATTTACTTTTACTACTACACACTGCAAGATATCGCAACATGTTACTAAAAAATATTACCCAATAATACTAAAGAACTAAACAATTTGAGTTTTCAACAGTTAATTTCGTTTATCACTGGCATCCATTGAAGAATAAACTTTGGTAAATTCCAGAAGTCACACTTCTAGTGTCAGCGTTCCACTTAGTTGTTTATAACATTTGTCCATTTTGGGTATCATTCATTCCTTATATGGTTTGCTGTATCCTGACAGATTGTTGGCTATGCTGAAGCCAGTACCACTCCCTAGCTGCATCTGCCAGCTCGGTTTAAAGATGGTCACATATCGGTGGAGAGCAAGCCATGCTCCGGTCGGCCATCAACATGCCGAAATGACCAGGTCATTGCCAAAGTGAACGCTGTGGTGATGCGGGAACATCGTGTGACTATTCGAGAAATTGTGAATGAGATGGGCATCGGCACTTTTCCGGCACATTCCATTGTGACCGAAGGTTTGATCATGAAGAGAGTGTCGGCAAAATTTGTGCCGAAGATGCTGATGGTGGCACAAAAGCAACTTTGTTTTTAAGTCTCGCAGGACATGATGGACTTCACAAACAGTGAGCCTGGCTTAATGAACACCATAATTACTGGTCACGAGTCCTGGGTGTATGGGTACAACCTGGAAATCAAATCCCAGTTGTCAGAGTGGAAGCATTACAACTCACCAAGACCAAAGAAGGCCCGTCAAGTGCACAGCAACATAAAAGTGATGCTGACTGCTTTCTTCGACTCCTGCGGTGTGGTATACCACGAGTACGCACCAAAGGGTCAAACAATCATCAAAGAGCACTACAGGGAAGTACTCCATTGCCTACGTGATGCTGTGCGGTGCAGGAGACCGGAGTTGTGCTCAACAGGAAATTAGCGCCTCCATCACGACACATTCCTTACACTTGACTCAAACTTTTTGGCAAAAAGCAAGACTCCTTTGGTTCAACAGGCTCCTTACTCTCCTGATATGGCCCTCTACGACTTCTGGCTGTTCCCCAAACTCAAGAGGAAATGAAAATGATAGCAATTTCAGACAAGGGACGACATTATGGCTGCAGCAGAGTTAAACTCCATTCTGAAAGAGGCTTCTTGGGATGCTTCCAACAATGGCAGCGCCAGTGAGACAAGTGAGTGGAGTCCCAAGGAGACTACTTTGAGGGTGATTAGGTTTCCATAGCTCCAGGTATGCCAGTTTTTTTCCCCGGCCAAAGGTTGGATACTTTTCTAACACACCTTGTATGTCCTAGATCGCAACATTTAATGCAATTAGGTACTACTAGGAAGTCTTTAATGGCTATTGATTAGAAGCTCAAATATAGTCATTGTTTGGCAATAATGATTTTTCTGAGCTTTGAATCTACTTCCAACACATGATGAAAAGTGGATTTTCCCTTAGAGCCAGTTCTGAATTTTAAGATGAAGTCTTTCTCATCATCGGCTTTACTTATTGTTCCTTAAAGGTTTTGGTGATAAACACAGTCTCGTATTTCCTCCTCTTTCATTTCATTTGGTTATGTCATACAATATTATTAACGTACACCTTTCCTTAGGTGGCTCACTTATAAGCTCCTCTTATAGCTTTGCATTTCCCATTATCTTTTTAGTATACTCACTTGACTCAGTTTCCACAGTTAACATTTTTGTTGTAGTCCTCATGCTCTTGATCCTTATTTGATCTTTCTCAGTGTCTAGTAGTTCTGTAAATTTCTTTTGAACCTCCCTTGCTCCTTTCAGGTTTTTTGGTGAAATAAATACAGTGCCTGTCTGATTCTTTAGAGAACTCTCAATTTGTGCCTTTGTTTTTGTGAGGATAGCAGAGCTAGAAGCTGCTTGGACATAAGTTTTCGCAGGTTTTGAATCACTATACTGTTTTCCTTTCACAGCTTTTTATTTTTTATTTGCAGTTGGGTTATTCTACAGATTAGCATTGCTTGGACTATCTTTTCCTTCAAGACTTATGTGTGACATTTTCTGATTTGGAAGTTCATTATCAATGTAAAGTGATAGCTCTTTGAATAGTTTTTCAATATCCACGGCTACAATTAGATCCTCCAGTATGCCGGATGTGTCTATTGCTGAATCACTGCAGGATTCATTTGAGTACTTATACGCAGACATGGGTGTTGACAGGTGGGGATCGGAGAAACATTTAGATGTTATATTTGCTTGATAGTAAATGGTGGATGGGATTTTGGGAGGCTGCAGCTGTGGAGTAGCTGAATAGGCAGCAAAGACAGCTGGACAGGCCTGCTGACACCAGCGGTATGATGTGTCAGCAGCACATCACGATGGCCGCATGGCTGGCAGACAAGGTCATTGTCCCACGTCATACTGGGTAGCTCCACTCTTAACGATAGATGAATCTTCGAGGTTTACTAACTTTTCATCCAATTTACTTAAAGATCACTGAGCTCTCAAAATTGGCAAGTTCATACCATAAAACTTCTGTTCCGAGAAATGTTATGCACACCGTGTGCTCGCACAAAAGATAAGAATAACTTATTGTTCACACAGTTTTGATCTGAATCACAAAATTTTTGTTTTCGCGTATTTCAGCACATTTAATTAAATGACACATATACTTTGTGTAATGCCAGACGATGTTTCACCCACTCAAAGTGCACTCCTAATACAGAGCGGCTCGACACATTGTATACATCGGCCATCTTAGCTGGCATGAAAATGGGTACACCAATGGTTCTATTGAGAGGATCCCAGGAATTCATAAACCAATTGACAAGATGCGTGTATCACATGAAAAGGAAAGACACCATTAAAGAATAATCCAACAACAACTCCTCACAAGACAGTAAATGTACAAGATGAGGAAACAGTTCAACATTACTGCAAAGATCTCATCCTGATTGTAACATAGCAACAAGTTTTGCATTAAAACAATGTTAAAAGGTGGATATGGATTTCTAGCACAGAGTGTTACATTCAAACACAGCTAGAGACTTGATTGAATTCTGAACCTGTCTATTTTGAAACACATTATGTTCCCAGTACCAAGATCATTATATTATAGGAAGAGCTTTAATCACTTTAAGTGCAATAGATGTAGTAGCTACCTGGAGAAGATATCACAAATCCTGTAGATAATTTCTGGGGAGAAACAATCAGCATTATAAAATGAAAAGTATTTGTACTGACCAGTGTGATTCAGTGCACCTCACGCTGGATCGGGGACACACAATGGGACCGGGCATGAGCCCAGGGGACTGTGTACCAGCTGTCTTGATTGTGGTTTTTAGGCAGTTTCCTGCAATAATCTAGGTCAGGGGTCCCCAAACTTTTTACCCCGCTGACCCCTTGATACGATATTTGCCTTCTTATCAACCCCCACAAGTATTTAATAAAAACATTAAATCATTTTTGGCATTTCTGATGCTAAGCAATAAGGAGGCCTGCATAACAACTCAACAAAATTTATAAAATTAACAGAAACTTTCCACTATTATTATAATCTCAAAAAATAGGAACAAAACTATGGATAGATGGAATAAATTTCAAATAATAGACCTGCCAAAAAGAGAAGATGGTTGATGTACTGATTTAACTTGTCACATAGTGATGGATCCACCTTCCTAATGCACTCTTCAACTCTCAATACTGCAACAATCACCTCTTGACAACCACCTTACCTCAGTGAGCAAAAGTAATTGTTTGAAAGTTTTATCACTTACTTCACGACTTCACAAACATATGAGAATTGAGAGGATGAGCTTTACTTTTATTTATTGACCTGATTTTAGTAGAACATTCCTATTTTTTCCTGTACAGTTTAATTGATTAATCGACCCCTGGAGATCTCTTATCGACCCCAAAGGGTCGGTATCGACCACTTTGGGGACCCCTGATCTAAGTGAATGCTGGGATGGTCCCCAATCTCCAGCTCATAAACTATACATTACAAAAAAAAAAAAAACTTATCATACAGAACATACAAAGTTAAGCACAACACTTTCCTTCAATAAATTAGGTACGCTGGGCTTAACAGGCCCAGTTAGGCTTTGCACACGAACTCTCTTCCTCTCCAACTTCCTGCCACCTCCTCCCCCTCTCTGTCTCTTATTATTCGCACTGGCCACCCAGGTGGTCTTTGGGGAGGGGAGGGGGGAGAGCATCTGTGGTAGTAACAGTTGCAACACGGTGTGAGATTTACGTCTTTGTATTGGTCTCTGTTGAGATCTCCTGGGCTGAATGCCACTGTTGTCTCATGTTGTCCTATTATGTGCGTATCCAACAATGCCCATTTCGAACATTAGGCTGGCGATTTGCATCAAACATATCATTTCTGCTAAAGTCATTTTTAAATTTGTCCAGCCAAGTTATTCCAAGCAACAATCTTAGCACTTTCATCTTCATTACATGCACATTTTTCTCTATTCCCATAGGTTACAATCAGCAATTTCCTTTATACTCTCTTCAATTACTATAAACTTCAGAGTTGATTTGCAGATTTTGGTCTCATCGATTTTAAAGACTTGGACTTTCAACAAATTCGAAATTTCTTTACTTAGGCTTCCATTATTTCATATTTGTAATTCAAGATACTTTAACTACTAGATCATTATTTCATCCTTCACCATTATTTTTATGAAACATATACATAGAAGAAGTAGGATTATTTTTTACTTATGGCATTATGCCTTGTCGAGGTCAACATCATTAGGGGTGGGATGGGGTTGGGGACAAGGAACAGGAAAGAATTCAGCAATGGCCTTTTGAAGGGAGCATCCTGGCATTCACCTGGAAAGATTTGGGGAAACCATGGAAAACTCAAACCTGAATGGCTGGACAGAGATTCGAAGTTGTGTCCTCCCGAATGAGAGGCCAGAATGTTACTGCTCACCCACCATGTTCGGTCACAAGGATAGGAATACAGGAATATGTGTAAATATATATATTAGTAATGATTAAATAATGGGTGCTCTCCTTTCTTCTACCCCCATTACCTAACTTGAATCACTGCTAACCAGAGATGATGTTTCACTTCACATTTTTGTTTTAATGTTCATGTTTATTTATTTTTACATATTTCATATTATTTTTCTATATGTTCTTTTTGCCAGCCTGTGACCAGTTTTGATATTTTGCAATGCTTGGGTATTTGCTTTAAATCACTACTCACTCTCCCTGTCCTCTGAACTTACCCCCACCATGGACCCTAATAATTCTTCAACGGTCCTATTTGAGTAAATCTACTACAGCATTCACCCTCCGCAATGTTCTACTTGCTGATAAAGAGCTGAGACCTGAAAATGTCAATGTCTTTTGTGTTTGAGTGTTACATGTGTGTTGATACTACCCAGCCATCATCTGAAGTAAGCAGTGGTTCATCACAATTTGTTATAAAGACAGATTTACACATATTAGCATGGTAATGAGACATATGATGCATGGATAAAGTTATGTAATATATTCAGCATGTAAGTGAAGTTGGCATACTGTAGGGCCAGATTCCTACCCAACTGATTGCAGCCAACATTAAATTGAAGAAGATGGGTTTGTGAGATATACCCACATCTCACATTCTTGGACAATTTGTGTGATGACTTGTTTTCTAATGTTCATGAGCCATTTTCTAGTAAAAAATTATCCTCGATATTTAGATGTAGTCCATACCATCAGTCCAACTTCCAACCACTTCCCTTCTATAAAAACTCATATTTATGTTCTGCTGCAACACGCTGACAATTTTCAGGTTACTGATCATTGGATTCCAGGTGTAATGGCATCCATCCCCAGAATGAAGGGCAACAGAGATAATGCTGATATCTTTGATTGAAAGCTTGTGAGATGGTCACACTCATCTGATAAAAGTGTAACACACTGTTTAATTCTTGTCTTTAGTCCTTAAGCAGAATAGCATACAAAATAATGTAGCATCCTATCAAATCTACTTGTAGGTCACAAAAAATTGACACGGGCTTTATTTCCATTTCCTGGGTTTCGTGACCAGCATTCTGGTAGCATGATTATCTCGGTTAATCTCCACAGAATTCTCTGGAATATATGCGAGAGTCTGTAAATGTGGGTCACTGTAGTTTCTGCATTGAAACAGCTTGTCACAATACCGTCACTATCTGGGGATATGAGGTATGGAGTATTGTGGTTTAAGAGGGATCCCACAAATCCGTCTTAAGATTTCATCCTCTCCCATTTTTATACAGCATGCCCAGCACAGCTCAGGTCAGGTCAGGTCAGGTCAGGTCAGGTCAAGTCAACAATCAAAAGCCTTTCAAATCACACCAGGTCAGCCAGAATATACAAATGTGATTGAACTATAATGGTTCAAGCACAGATGGACACAGTTAATCAAAAAGTTAACTTTGTTAAACGTTAATCCGCTACTTAAAAAACTTCGATAATTGTTAAAGTGTTAAATTTTTTACAAATTTAATGCAAGTTAAAGTTAACCCTTAAAAGTTAACCATCCAAAAGAGAAACTGATGTTTATGTATTGCAACAGGTATTACTGCAAGCAGTAGCAAGGTGCTATGTACCATGATGTGAATCAATAATACGTCTACCCAATGTCCTTCTAGGAATTGAGTTTTCACTGGAGTTCAATGTTTTAACCAGCTTCTCAAGCTTATCAGATTCTTCAATATGTAGTGGAGTCATGTTGGCAATGAAAAGGTTTACGCTACATCGGTCCACACCAGCCTGGAATACGACGGGGCAGTAGCTAAGTTGCCAAATATTTTATTGATGTAAAATTTTATTAGCAGATGAAGGCGAGATCAAATCAATCCTGCTGCTATCTACATCAGAAGAAGCTACAGCACTTGAATAAGGCTTTGAATTATTTTTTGTTTTTCCCACGAGTTGGCCCTACTTTTAATTTTTCTTCAAACTGTTCATATTTGGATGTATGTGTCCTCTTCATATATTGTTTACGATTATTATGGCTAGACACTTGAGCCTCGAGTGTAGAAATTTTAGGCAAACATAGTTTGCATTCATAAATCAATTGTTCTCCCAGTCTTTATTTAAATGCAACATAATCACATAAATGTGGCCAAGGATTTTTAATATTCTCATTGTAATTGTTAGTGTTGCTGCTTTCAATAACAGATTAAAGAGTTCATTTTCCATGACGTAATCATGTAACGAACGTCATTTTAATTTATTTCACTAACAAACACCAAACCAATAGCAACCAAAAAGTGATATTTTCCTGGCAGTAAAAAAAGTTAGATTATAAAAATATCCAAACCAATCACCGATCGAATTAGAAATGAGTAGTGAGCACAGGTTTGCAGACGTAACATAGAAACACTCCGAAACTCTAGAGCTTTTACTGCTCACACCAACGACATGCCTAGCATAACAGTTGTGTATGCATCACACACACACTTCGTATTACTTAATTCGTTCGGCATCTGACTCGCAGAACGGTCAAGCGTGGCTACCAATGTAACGGACTAAAGTTAATGGTAGTCCAATTTAACGGAAGTTAAGAAGACCGTTAACAATATTTTAGGTTAACTTAAAAGTTAATTTTTTGCAATTTTGTTAACTTCGTTAATTAACGATTAACGGTTTTCTGCCCAGCTGTGGGTGCAACCATCAAATATTTGTGCAGTGTTTACAAAAGAAATAATTAAACTACAAGAGAAATAACTCCTCGAAAGTGCACAAATGTCGTATTTCAAAAAGGAGAAAATGATTTGAATGTCTATCTGAACCTTTTTGAAAGGCAACCCAAATTTTGTATAAGATCTGAACTTCTGGAAACGAACTTACCAATCATCAGGAATTAGGGTAACCAAATAGGGAGTGGTGACAATTTTTCAGTCCAATAATTTTTGGTCATTTGTGAAAACTTTCATTGAAATATTTTATTTCAATAATTCTTATCACCCACCATCCACTATTGAATTCTGAGAGTTCATGGTGACCATAAATAAAGACGCATGAGTTAGCAGCTTGGAATGCATAGTTAGAAAACTATGCTAGATAACCAACTTGCTACCAAAAACAGGAAAACTGAGTCAAGTGTTATATGGTTTTGCACCACGACTTAATGAGCTAAATAACTCACTTCCACGTAACATTTCAAGAAATTTCAAATAATTTTCTGATACAGAACAATTTTCACTTAGTCTATGAATATCAAGCCAATGCATACAGTTTTATCGTACCAATATGTAATTGATATGTCATCAATTCAAATCTATATATGGAAGTGAATGTTAGTTTTACCTATCCAAGTAATTTTACATCTTATTGGAGATTGCTGTGGTGAAAATTCTGAACAAGTTCTCTGGCTTACATGGAAACACAAGTCAACTATCATAGTGACTGTGTTCTCCCTCAGATGCCTAGGTACTCAACGCTACAAAATACCACCCCTTTTTATATCTTCATCAGCGGTTTTATTTTAGTGTAACATGAGACTAATGGATGCAGCTAGCCACTTCAAGCCATTTGACTAGTGCACGTCAGAAAGAGAAGCAAATTCCAACAGTTGCACCTCTTGCACTTGTTAAAATTTTGTAATTACAGCCAATGTTATACTTAACTGCAAGAAAAAGACCCAATAAAGCTAACAACCGAAATTTATTTTATTATTTTAGCACTTATTCCTGGTAAAAAAATGTTTTCTTAAATTTGCTGATGAAAGAAAGTTGGATTTTATAACTGTACAGAACCACTGTCTTTGAGTGCTAACACTAGTAGTATAATTATCAATTTGGATCCTTTGGTAATCTACTGATACTAAAAATTTGTAATCTATTATTAACAGTTGTTCTGCAACTTCTTTACCTAAATATGTCTTACCAGTCTTGCATTTCTTTCATAGCGTCATGTCTGTATCAAAATCCCATCGACCAGCAAGAAGTATCATGGATTCTGAATATTACTTTCACAAATTTTTGTCTCCAAACTTCAACATACTTTCACAATATGCGATGTCAGAAGCAGCTTTAAACTTTTAATTCCTCTTTCTGCTTTTGTCACTTTTATGAAGCTTAGCACTCTCAACTTAACACAAAATTTATCAGAAATGCCAAAATTAGCTCAAGTAAAGGGATCCTTACATGAATAGATGTTCAATTTTGTATCATTTATGGAATTTTACTTGCAATTTTTATCTAAATATGCCAGTAACTTAAAATCATATAAAATGTTTAACACTGCATCCCACAACACAGTGACAAGTCTTACTACACTTACATTTAAAAAAAACTTTATCCATAACCAGAAGAATGGTTGCATCATCCTGAAAGAGGCATACTAAGCTATTGCGTCAGAGTTAGGATGGCCAGTTCCTTTCCTCTGGAGCCTACAGTTTAATGTTGAATCCAAACCATGGAACATCCTGGTGTAGCTCATATGATCAAACACAAATCAAATTTCTGCACTGCCTGGGATTTGAACCCAGAACCGAACCACAAACTTTTGAACTTCTATTAGGCAAAGAAAATGAGGAAGTATAGAAAAGTAAACAAATCATTTGCCACAAAACAAGGCAGGAGGGCCACGACGTACACAAACACTTCTATCGCCTCACCATTGCCATCCACGCCTTTCACACCTTGTTTTGCTTCAGTCATGTGGCGAGTCTCAGTATGCACACAACTGATACCCTTGTCAGATGTCTCATCCCTAAACATGATTGTGGTTTATATTGAAATACTGAGTGTTCCTGTTTATGACTTGTTTGCGACCTTCCCACCTTAAAGAGTGATGAGTTTATTTTTCTTACCCTTCCTTATTTTTCCTGCCTAACAGTATTTTCATTGTCACTATTATCATTAACCGCCTATTAGCTTTAAAAAAAAAAAAAAAATACCATTTCTGATAACAATTTGCCAACATTGCTCATGGTAATGTGTTGGCAATGGGAGTGAATTCTGTCAAAAATAAGTATCCACAGATAACAATTTATTGATTGGTTTGAATCATATTTGAGGAACCAACCACCAATACCATGTTGGGAATGTCATTAAAGTCATCTCGCCACGGGAGATTGCAAAGAGTGGTGTCCTCCAAGTCACCACTTCAATCTGATATATATATATATATATATATATATCACTGTAACTATAATTTGTACTCTGATGACCTTCAACTATGACTCAGTCCAACTCCAAATGACAGTGACTAGCAATACAGTCAAATAAAGCCCTAAAATACCTTTCTGATTTGGCAGAGAGGTTGAGATAAAAATAAACTACACTAAATCTCAGATTACTGTTACTGCCAGTTAAAAACTCACAACAACTTTAGATCAAACCTCCCAAAAATAAAGCTTCAGGGAGCAAAGCTAATATAGCGAGACAGTAAAAGATCTGGGGGTTCTAGTCAACAGTAATTTAACGGAACACTATCCCAGTATGTCACAAAGCCTCAGTTTCTGTTCATGCTCTGTACAAATGCAAGAAAGTGCCCCGCACATTTGTGCATCTCATTTTAAGTTCGACAGGCATAAGAAATTTTGAACTTGTTATGAACTCGTGTAAGGTTCATCTGTGACCCTTCGATTGATTAGAGCGGTTGTGCACTTGTGATTGATGCCAATTCCATATTCTACGGGTATGTCTCCTTCACCGCCTTCTATCTGAAAACTCCCACCAACCTTTATTTACTTAAGACTAAGTATTGTAAACTATCAATTTATATAAGGTGTAAATTATTTACTAATAAACAGCTAGTATGATGTAAGAATGGGCTTGACAGCCCTAATATTGCAAAGCTAAATAAATCTACATAAACACACTTTCCTCTTATATCGCTAAAAATAATACCGCAAATTAACCAATTTGTTTAAGTATCCTTTTTACTATGTGTTATGAGAGCTGCAATGCAAAATAAGCCATGAAGTTTTCAGACTAAAATGTGTTGTCAATCATAAAACATGGCTAAATTAGGTTGATATCTACACTGCCCATTTTTTTATGTAAGAAAATACAATCTTTAGCCTTTGACTTAGACGAATGAATAACTAACATCACAAGCCAGCATATTTATGAATGTTAACATCTAATATAACTCGCAAACAAAAGTCTTTAAGACTGACGAATCACATGAATTTCGAAAGTTTTCAGTTTCCTCTAGTAGAAATGAAAAACATTTCTATGGATTCACATTTTTATTTCAAAAGTACATTCTACGACTACTAATGCTTCATTCTATCACACACCTTGCTTCAGATTTGCTTTTCCCTTATGGCTTTATGCCTTGTTAATGTCATTAGAGGTGGGAAAGGACTGGGGCAAGGAACTGGAAGGAATTTGGCCATGGCATTTTTAAGAAACCATCACAATTTTCTCTTGGAGTGATTTTGGAAAACCATGGAGAACTGAAATCTGGATGGCTGGATGGAGATTCAAACCAATGCCCTACTAAATGCAAGGCCAGTAGATTGAAATAAAAAGCGACAGAATGCTATTGTATAAAATTTCACGACAGCTTTAATCTTCATTTCAATAGGAAATTGAATAAATTTATTCCAATATTTCTATACTGCTACACTCTACTGAAATAGATTACTTACTCTTCCTTCTTCTGCTCAAGTTTTCGTTGGTAGTCTGCATATTCTTGGCTTAGTTTCTGTTGCTCCTCTTCAGAAACGCGTGTAGCAGAAGGAGGGGGTGAAGCCTGGCCAGGTGGATGCAGACTTGTGGTCAGCAAGTGCAAGACATCATGGTCATCTAAAAGTTCGTAGAATTAAAACATAAAGTAAAGGAAATTCTTCTCTAGCCAACAGCAAGATCAAGAAAAAGTGTGAGAAATATATGACAGGCCTTTAATGCTATGTAAAGAAAGAAATCTTCAGTAATCAACTCTGAATAAATAATAAATTCTTCTCCTCCAAAAAGATACTGGGCACTTTTTATTTGTCTACTGGACTAATGCAGGGACATTCATTAACTCCAAGTGTTAATGGAATTTTGTTTTTTTAATTCCTAAATATGGATTCATTCTTAAAGTGTACTTAACTGGGATTTTGAATTTCTCAATAAAGCTCTGAAGGAACATCATGATCATTTTGTATGTGAATCATCTAACATTTTTTCCACCAACTACCAACTTTGGAAGCCTTACATAGGCTGCTACAGTTTCGTACAGAAAAATAAATAAGGATTTACAAATTATGATAGGGAAATGAACCACCACTTTCATTAGATGATAAAAATAAATAATTTGATGAAGCTTAGATGTAAATCTGCTATAACATATTAGTATGAAACTGAATTTTTTTAACTGTTTACTTTCATTTTGTACTGATATGCAACATATTTTTATAAGATTTTCTCCATCTGAATTTACATTTTAATGCACAAATTTAAAACAAATGCTGGATTGGTTCAGTCCCTTAAAGTTTAGTAACTAGCTTGAAAAGAATATTTTTTTCGTTATTTCTCACAACAAACATTTTTCAATTTGTTTCAAATACAATCTTTATATGTATTCACAAAAACAATTATATTGCCAATTGGCATCCTGAACTTTGAAGGCCATTTCAGCCCATATGTATGTCTTTCAACAAGAAAGAAAAAAAAGTAAACCTTACATTTTAGCCTCCATTAACATACTGCAAAATTATTATAACTGAAGGAGGGTATTTGAGCAACCTTCCCCATTAGTCATTGCCAGTTGCAGGTTGCAATCTCCCTTTATTCCAATATCTCCACCCTTAATTCATCATTAAAGGTGGTTGCACGTACCAGAAAATTATTACATACTCATGAAATCACTAACTTACTCTTCATTCTGTGTGTGAACCAAACCATATCAACTGCCACAACAGTCAGCTTTAGCTCCTGCTGCACTCCCATTTAGTACACTATGTTTTGCTGATTAATGATTTAAATCCATTTTTTTTATTGTTACGTGTGGTAAGCGATGGTTTCTTCCTCTTTCCTCATTTCTATTTCAACATTTTGTTGCCTAGTTATATGGAAGCCAGTTTCTGCCAAGAGCAGTGCCAGAAATGCAGCAAACTGATTTTAATTGTTTTGCACATGTTCATTTTGCCCCCCCCCCCCACCCCCCAAAAAAAACAATAATACCTATAAAGAATTATTAGATAAACCATATTTTGTGTGAGAATGTGTTTTCCCACAAGGCAATTTCCCCTCGAGACTCTAGTATCTGTAATGCTGCACATATATCTGGATGCAACTGAACCACTTGAGAACAAGCATGGTAGATGCAATTTCTAAATGCACAAGTGTGGAATAATTGAGAACCATTTTTGTGGCTGTGGGAACCAACAGCAAGCAATCTATCACATCACCACGGAATGCCCTCTTGCAAGATGCAACAGAACTAGCTCTATGAAGCCACTGGAGAGGCAATTGAATGGCTGCAAATCTGAACATCAGTTTGTAGTACCATTTTTGTCTTATACCTACATAATTAAGTTTGGAACTATGTATATTCCATCCTGAACTGTTATCCTTGCAGCATAAAAAATATAAGAATAAGTACATATATCAAATGATGGGTAATGCAATCAGTAAGACACTTTGTTATCAAATAAAATATTCTGGGTTCATGTCCTGACAGGAGATATAAAGATGTCAAAATTGATATATGTTTTTTTCTGCATTAGAGTTGCTCCTATTAAAGTAACAGTGACATTTCAAATCAACCTCCAATTTTAGACTTTTTTTACTGGTAAATTTTTATACAATCAATTATAAAATTCCTGATCCTCATTACAGATTATTAGTCAATTGTCAAGTATCCTTTATCAAAAAAAACTTCTTTTTTATATAAAGTGTTTAGTAGATTCTCTGGATGACAGAATAAAAAAATTAGTTTGCCAATTATCTCAGTCAAAATATACTTGCTTCCAGTGCCTTACTCACTTGCAGCAAAGTGAGAAAAAACCATTAATAGTGGTCCAAAAACTTAACAATATATGGCATAACAATCTGTAGCATTATCAGGAAAATTGCAGCCCAAAGAGAAAGGTGATGTACTCGACTGAAAGTTGTACTGCT
>JARYHS010007728.1:0-81552 GCA_031002005.1 Vandiemenella viatica
GAAAAAGGAAAATCAGCAAATCACTCTAAAGACATAAAAATAGAACAAAATGGATCAGTACTTAGTGAAGTAGGGGACGTTTGTGAAATATTTAACAAACATTTTACTTCAGTTGTAGAGAAATTAGGCATAGAAAAACAATCCCCACATAGTGGCCTAAGGCTTCTTCAGAATGCTTTCCCAAATGGATTTGTGGAAACGCAATTACCACCAGTAACAGTCTCAGAAATAAATACACTCATGAAACAATTAAAACCTAATAATTCTTCCAGCTATGACAATATTTCAAGTAAATTACTGAAAAGATGTTCAGATTGTATCAATCGTGTACTTGCCTATATTTGTAATGAATTATTAATGCAAGGTGTGTTTCCACATGGACTAAAGTATGCAGTTGTACAACCATTGTTTAAAAAAGGAGAATCAATATGTGAAGATAACTATCGTCCCATTTCATTACTTTCCGGATTCTAAAAGATTTTTGAAAAAGACATGTATTGTGGAGTAATAAAACAAGTTAAAGATTGTAATATCCTCACTAAATCACAATTTGGGTTCCAAAAAGGATCATCCAAAGAAATGGCTATATATTCATTTTTATACAACACATTTGGGGAACTGAATAATAAAATGAGCCCTGTAGGAATATTTTGTAATCTTGCAAAAGCATTTGACTGTATAAATCATGAATTACTTTTGAAGAAAATGTAAATACTATGGTATTTAAGGAACCGCAGGTAAATGGTTTAAATCATACATGAAAAGTCGAATACAAAAAGTTTCCATTTTGATACCAAAATAAGTAAAGATGCTTCATCAGACTGGGAGAAAATTAAACATGGAATTCCACGAGGTTCTGTCCTAGGACTCCTCCTCTTTTTGTTATACATCAATGACCTTCCTGGAAACTTATATGACAAAGTTAAGAGTGTTTTATTTCCAGATGACTCTAACCTGACTGTGAGAAAAACACCAAACAGAAATCTAGAATTTAATTGAAATGTAGTACTTAATGAAATAGCAAATTGGTTAAAGGCATATTAATTAAAAATAAATTTTGAAAAAACACATTATATTAGGTTTAAAACAAGAAATTATGCACAGCCATATTTACAGGTAAGCTATAAAAATAACAAAATCTTTGAAACAAAGAGTATAAAATTCCATGGTATTAAAAAAGATGAGAAACTCTGTTGGCACGAACATATCATGGAGGATATATTCCTTCCTCCATGGAACATATCACTTCACTATTGAAGAAGTTAAGTAGTACAACCTTTGCAATACGAACACTTTCTCTAACAGCAGATCTAGAATTAACGAAACAGGTGTACTCCTCATATTTTCATTCAGTGATGTCATATGACATAATTTTTTGGGGAAACTCTTCACAAAGTAAACAAGTTTTCATAGCACAGAAAAGAGCTATTCGTTCTGTCTTTGGATGTCTGTAGGGTAAAATCAAGAACTTCTAGCAGACAACTTTTTTAAAAAACTCAGTATTCTTACAATGACTTCTCAGTATAAATATTCTCTCATGTGCTTTGTCATAGATCATTTTAACCTGTTTACTTCTAATTCAGAGGTACACAATTTCAATACAAGAAACAGAAATAACTTGCACAAAACTCAAATATCTCTGTCATTTGTACAAATAGGAGTTAATTATTTTGGTATACATCTGTTTAATAAACTTCCCAAGAGTGTAAAATAGTTTGCAGATAATAAAGATATATTTAAGTAAAAACTGAGAGATTACCTTATTGGCAACTCCTTCTACCCCTTTCAAGAATTTGAACAAAATAATTAATTGTATTCAATATGATTTTTTCAAAATTCAGTTCTATAAATTAATGTTTATTTTTATTCTCTTTATTTGTCTTTGTAACATATAATTGTTTTTACTATGCTTATGACTCATATTGTATGTATGTGTATTAACCATGACATGTTTCACATCCCAGACGTCCTTCCTCAGTAGGGATCCATGAAACAAGATTGATAAATAAATAAATTCCAATAAACCCCATTTCTGCGCCTTTGGCCGGTCGTCCACTGCAAGAGTATTTGAGCGACTAACAGGTCTCGCGTAGTCGGCGACTGATCCCAACACACGGGACGTTACTGAACAGCGTCCACTGCAAGCGATTTTGAGAGACCGATTGTAGCCGACAACAGGCGACGAGCGATTGATCCTACCGGAGTTGGATTAATCGCTTGTACTAGCCGTTACGTACTCTACGCTCCTTTTCGTGTATACAGCAGTTTTTTTTTTTTTTTTCGTTTTACCCATCAATATGTGTAGTAATAAATTAATCAGTGCTGTAAATGAGAAGACACCTTTGAGTTATACTGTATATGAGAGACAAGCGGTACTACTCACGTGATATTCAGCAGAAACTGCGAGGAACAAGTTGCAGAAGAAATGGGTAGTATTGATGGTAGGTAAATTTGACAAGCTTACTATCATAGGTACTTTAAAATTTATACCCTGTATATGTACACTTTTTATGATACTTTTTGAGACTGTGATATTTACAATTACTTTACAGCTACATTTAAATTAAATATATAAAGTATACCCAATAGCTGCATTAATACATCAAGCACATCTGCTAAAAAATATCGATAAAATTTTTATTTCTTGAAAGAATATTTGTATTTTTTAGAAAGTATTTCCGACAAGATTACAGAGTCCACGATTTGATGTAATCATTCCATTCGCATCTGTCGCAATTCAATATTAAGTTCAGTCGCATATTGCCTGATGCTGAGTCGTTATGTAACTGTACTCTCATATTTGTGGTTTAACTAACTTTTCTTGAATACTATCACAGCATAGAAGACTGCAAATATATTAAGTACACAGATAAGTAGCTGAAGGTTCTTTATGATTATAAGATGGGACAAAATTGATCGTTGAATGCTTGAAATGTAAATAACTTGGTATAACGTTTGATAATAAACTCAACTGGGAAGAACACGCTGGGCAGGTAGTAGGAAAGGGTTACAAAATCCATCATTTACTGAAGAGGGTGATGAGAGAATGTACCAAAGAAGATAGGGAATTGGATTACAAAACATTAGCAGGCCGTTGCTTGAATATGGTGCTGTAGTTTGGAAACTAAATTTTGGGTATCAAATACAGGAGTTGCAGAAAGTGCAAAGGGGAGCAGCTAAGTTTGTTTGTGTAAACTACCGCAAGACCCAATCAGTAATTTATGTGATAAAGGAGCTGGGTTGGGACTATTCAATGTTATAACAAATTTAAATCAACAAAATTCAATTAATAAATATATTAACACAGAATATCACACGTGGTAGTGCACTTAACTGATGGTTTTTGCATTGTATTTTTCTAGGAGAAATATAATACTCAATTTAATAATGTTTGTTATTAGTAGTTTTTTATTTGATATTTATTCCTAGTCAACACTGAGGCCGGTAGAAGAGGGAAAACACGGAGAGCAAGGAACGGGAAGCAATTCGGCCATGGCCTCTTGATGGAATCGGCGGACGGGAATAATTATCCACATCCTTTCGCATGCCAGACCGAAGCGTTACCAGTGGCCCCGTGTTTTTTGTTTTCTGAAATACGTCAGAACTTTTATGATGCTCTACCGGTTTTAAGAAAATAATAGAATTGAAAGTTAAAGCAGAAATCTGTTGCATGAAGCATAATTTTTTCACTGTCAAGTAATGTTCCAGTTTTTGTATGTTTTTTCATGATAAAGAAACATAATAATTGTGTAAGTCAGCATTTCTCAACCATTTTCAACCTGAGGATCAGGAAAATGTCCAAAAATAATTCCGGGAACTAACCACATTGAGCCTAATTTTTTAGCTACGGTTTTCTTACTAATCCACCTACCAATTGCTATCGGCACGTAAGTACAGAGCCGGCGTTGGGGGGGGGGGGGGGGTAAGCGGGTCAAAAGGACCCGGGCCCCGCGGGCTGATGGGGGGCCCAATCACCGACTACAGGTGCCCTCAGGTCATGAAGCCAAGATTACGCCCATTGTCGCCTGGCCATTTTGTAGAGCTAAAAAAAAAAAATTCCTAGCGCCGGCCCTGCGTAAGTACCGCAGTCCCTTAAGACCTTCCTCCACAATGACACTCAAAAACGGCCATTAGCTTAATCCTCAAAGGAACACTGTTCTCTTTGATGGTGAATGAAAACGTATCTATTGAATAGACTATTTTAGAAACAACGTAATCATATCCTGATAATGCAATGGGTTTTAGAAATTTTGGGTTATATCTTATACTCGCTTGTGATATTACATATTACGAGTACGGTATTCGTTTTATATGAACAATTTTTACTAATTTATTGTTTGGAATATTTTTAATTCAGCTAGAACTAAATTTTTAATATTCTGCCCGCGGACTGGCTATCCTATTTTCGCGGATTACATGTTGAGAGCATGGAGGAAGGAATAATATGGAGACGACGCAAGAGACCTTTACCACGCATGGGAGTGAAGCAGGCCGGCGGAGGAGTGGGGGGGCATGGCCGGAGTGATGGGGGCTTGATCGCTTCCCAACAAACACGGGGAATATGTACAAACACCTCAAGGGGACTCTAGGATAAACGTGACGCCGCAATCTGGTGATGGATTATTATGTAACTCGATGAGACAAATAAAAAATGAAGAATAAAATTTTTTGATATCCTGCTTAGTTTTCGAGATATTCTGTCTCAAATGTGAAATGGTTTTGGTTGAAATTCAGAAGAAAAAATTATTCAAAGTCAAATTTTATGATGAATTTTTATTTAAAAAGACGAGACAAATAAAAAATAAAGAGTAAAATTTTTCGATACTTCACCTAGTTCTCGAGATATACTGTCTCAAAAGTGAGGTGTCTTGAGTTGAAATGCAGAAGAAAAATTTCGCAAAAGTCAAATTTAATGATGGATTCTTATGTAACACGACGAAAAAACTCGATAATAAGGAATAAATGTTTTCGATATCTTGCTTAGTTTGGGGGATATACAACATCCAAATTGAGGGGTTTAGGTTTGGATGCAGGCTGGACCAAAAATTAATTCTGTCAAAGCCACAATGATTACATGGTTGACATGCAGAATGGATATTTCAGTTTTATTACTACCACTTGTGGTTAGTCTGAAATGTGTCCTAGACCAGAAAAAAAGTAAGAGGACCCACTCTAGGGATGAGCAATCCAGACATTTTGTAGGCTGGTACCAGAAATAAAATGTTTATTCAGTCACCTTAATGAACATTCTCTTGATCAAGATGTGTTGTCTAATTTCACAGCCCTACTTATTAGGACAATTGTAAAAAAATTATCTCTCAGTTAGATTTAGATACCGGGGGGGGGGGGAGAATGTTGTACAAAAAAAAGAGACTAAATTAGAAACACATTCCCCAAATTGATTTTGTTCAAAGGCCAATAACTTCTTTATTTATGAAGCCCATTTTTATTTCTGCATGAACCTGTTTCGACATAAATAGATGAGAAAGATTTCAAAATCGGTAAAAATAGGTATAGACGTATTTACAAACAGAAACAAGTCTTATATTAAGCTTTAAAAATAACCTAAGTCAATGGCCTGAAATAGCTATTTAAAAAATTAATAAAACTCACAGCTTCTCACATAACAGTTAATTTCATCATTCATTGTCAGTATAATCAGCAACGTGACGAAAGAAATCGTAATAGTAAATTCACTGAATCGCGAAGTAAAACACGCCCCTTTAAATCTCATTTTAAACACTCGTTAAAAAATAATGCTAGTCTATTATGTGCAAAATAGCAAGTTTGCTGATTTTCTACACTACACCAAGAAAAATTTGAGAACAAAGTCATCCCATTGAGAGCTATGACTAAATATTTATAGACGTGCTGCAAAGTTTGCGGTGTCTACCGCTCACTTCAACAACGATAATTACAATTCAACTTACTTATGAAATGATATTCCAGGTTCTTTCCTGTCTGGCCTATTTGTGCAACCGTACGCAACACAAGCTGGCATTTTTAAACACTTATACACAATACTAAATGAAATAATCACTGCATCTACCACAATGTGAACACCTTAATTGTTGGGAAGCGCCATATGGTCGCTGCCGGTGCTGCCACCATGCGGGAGAGTTTAGTGCTTGCTTCACCGATTTAACGTCACTTCTCCTCCATTTAATTCCTTCCTCCATGGTTGAGAGAGGTCGGTTTAAGTAATATCATTGGTTTATCATCTCTGCTCGATTAGGTCTGTGGTTGTATCAGCTGTAAAAAATCTTTCTTTTGTCAAGTTTCTGTTTTGTTTACGTTAATCATTCTGCGAATAGGATTAATGTGAATCATGCTAAAGTATCTATAGAAAAACACGATTTTTTTCCCCTAAGCATGTCACAAGAAGAAAATGTTATTGCATCAAGGTCCGATAGGTTTGTTGGAAAACTGAGACATGGCTTGTGGTTATATAAAAAAATATGAAGGCTAATATTAAATTCTGTTTCAGCGAAATCTTCATTACCGAAGATGGAATTAGTAAGCTGACATTTGGCTTATTATCTTTGTATCAAGAACAACTCGTGAAGGGGAAAAAGCAGTTAGATGAATTAACGTGAGTGTCATTTTAACCTTGTCTGTGTTAACGGTAATCATATAGGATGTATGTTGTTGGGTGGTGGAATTCTTAAGAGGTAGGAAAGAAAGAGTAAAATTAGGTAATGCAACATCTAGGGAGATGTATGTTAAGTATGCTGCAGGGTAGTGTACTGGGACAATTACTGGTCATTATTGTAATTAATGACTCAGTTGTTGATCTAGTCAGAGGTTAAGCAGGGCTGTTGTGCAAAGTACGGCCAGTAGAAGAAAAAAAAAAAAAACTTATTTCAGGATGGAAATGTGACTAACGCATTCCTTAGGTGTTACTGTTCAAGAAAAAGTTTATGCGAAACCCATAAACGGGTAGGACAGAAGTAATACAATGCAAATCGTTGGGTTACCTGCGGTATTAACCAATGTGCAGCAGCCATAATTACCGTGAATGTGCTCTTCCTCATGAGGTACACATGTTGATTTTCAAGGAGCAGTATTGGCGGAGCATGTGGTTAGGTTGAATTGCAGCCTGGACCATAATTACGACTAATATTCCATGGGATATGGTGGATTTTAAAGGAATAAGGCTGTTGCTATACCAAATTCTTACTCTACTGAGTGTGGCGGGTGAGCGGCTAACGTTCTGGCCTCGCATTCAGGAGGATGGCGGTTTGAATCCCCATCCGGGCATCCAGATTTGGGTTTTCCATGGTTTGCCCAAATCACTCGAGGTGAATGCCGGGATGCTTCCTTCAAAAAGGCCATGGCCAAATTCCTTCCCGTTCCTTGCCCCCAGTCCCATCCCGCCTCTAATGACCTCGACGTTGATGAGGTGTAAAGCCATAAGTAAAAAAAAAAAATCTTACTATGACATCACAGAGACATCTATTACCCCTTATTCAGTAATATGCATAACTGTGTTATTTTTAGGTTGAATGGCAGCCTGGACCAGAATGACTATGCTTAGTGGATGTTGAGTGAAGAAGACAGCGGCCATGCCAAATTCTGACTATAATTACGTCACAGACGGTCAAGATGTCTATTAACGCAGTCAGTAATGTGCGTAACCGTATGTTTGGGCGTGGACTACACATTTGTTACATATTTTACAGCTTTCAGTTACACTTTTCATTAAAGAGTAAGTGCCAAGGAAGAAGATAGCCATATTTTCAACCCGAATTAACAGTTTTTTTTCTACTGGCCATAACTTGCACAGTAACCTTAGGCTGTTTGCAGATGCCATAATGCTGTATTACAGGATTAGATCGAGAGAGAATTGTGAGCAAATGCAAAGAGATCTAGACAAGATATCTACCTGGGTGGATAGACTAGGAATGTAGATGAATGTCAAGAAGAGTCAGCGAAGTAGGTATACAGTTATTAAAATAAAGGTTTTGTATGATTATTAGTGGCAGGGTAATTACTTACTGAAGGAATAAAGTGTAAATACCCATGAATGTCAGTTAATAGTAGCTAAACTGGGCAGGACACATTGGCAGATTACTGAAGATCACGATTCTGTGAGGAATTGATTTTATAATACTTTATTAGTCAAACATAACACTCTCCTAGAAATACTTTCTGAAGAACATTCAGGCTGGTGCAGAGTGTATTACAACCTAACTTTTGCTGGAATATAATACATCTTGCTATTGACTACCACAGTACTGCGATGTCAGTAGTGAATAAGGAGTAATGTTGTTATTCCAGAATCGTGATCACTGGTAGATGCCACATTTGGTGGAAGAGGGGATTTGTAGACAAAGGGTTCAGAGTACTGCATCTGTTGGAGAGGATAGAAAGAAAATGAACCATGGAAGTAATAGAGATGGGTAAAACTGTGGTCAGGCCCTTGCTAGGGTATTGTGGGATGATATGGAATTCATATTATGAGTGTCGGAGATGGGGAGGGGAGAATGCAGAGGAGGGCAGCTAGATTTGTCTGTGGAAATTACCAAAGGATATAAGCCTACTCAGTAACTGAAATAATAAAAGATGTGGGTTTGGAGCCATTGCTGAATATAAGTTGAATAAAAAAAATGTTGACTTGCACAAGGCATATACTGGTGATGAGACCAGGATAAATATCGGTGGAAGGTTTAGAAATAGCATGTGGAAGGGAAGAAAGGACAATGACAATAAATAATCAATTGATTTCTGACATAAGGAAGTAGGAAAGTTTTCATTTGTAGGAAGGGGCGTGAGGGATTAATGATCAATACGCCAAGGTAAAATCATAATTAGGCATGTAGGTAAATTGTCAATGGGGCATTAGCTCCAATAATATTTTGGCAGTCAGACTATGAAAGCCTTCACCCAGTATCAGAAAAATAGTTATTAACTGTTAACCCAGAACTTTTTACACAATTTGAAGAAATGGTAAATGTGAAAATAGGAAAACATCAGGTTTATGTATTGTTTTTCATGGATCCCAGTGAGAGCTGTGCTCTATTGAAAATGAACTTGTTATAATCAATCAATTATTTAAATAAGCAAACAGATATACATGCCAGACATTGTACTAAGTTAGTTTAAATGGATATTTAATTATCGGTTTTCGGCAAGAATGAAATAGCTCGATTCAGTAATCAGACATTTCTAAAACATCTCTTAGCAACATTCTAATTTGGAGGTAGTTTACAAATATAGTATTGTGTAATTTGAAATGGGATCACCTACATTCATCTACCATGCTGTTGCACATTATCTTTCACCTCTTCGACCCAAGAGTACAAACTTGCTGCCAATGGTATTAACATATTTGGTCACTTCAGTAATGCAATATACTCTCAGACAACTGTGATTGCTCAAAAGAAGGTAGTGGGAGTTGGTCTGCAAACCTTTCTAAGGTGTGGCACAGTTTAAGCTTCACTCAGTACAATGGTATTTCTTAAAGTATTCTTTTCTCTAAGATTCCACTTCACATGATATACACAACTCGGGTCTACTGGAGATCGCGATTCTACAACAACAACATCCCTCCGTGCTGACTAATGATGTTGTAATATTGTGGTATTCAGTCACAAGAGATTTTATTTTCAAACAGTAATTATATTGGAATACACCCTGGACCATTATTTTCAAGGAGTTAGAAGGTTGTAATCTTCAGAAAGTAATACTTGCATTTGACTTTTGCAGTATTATGAAGCCACATCCTCATGGAAACACGATTTCCAATAATGCCCACTACTCTTGCTTTCAAAAAATGCAACCTTCCTATCTATCCCCATTTCTATTTACCACAGTTGATTCATTTGAGTAAAGGCTCCTTGGGAACATTTAAATAGATGTCTCTAGTTTATTATTACACATTTTCTAGCAAAATTACTGCAATAAATTTTTTTAAAAATATTTCAATTCATGCGGCTAAAAGAAAAATAATTTCATGGTTGCCTTAACAAACAGGTGATCAAAATTCAATAAGTCATGTATACATGCTCTACGATGACTAAATTAATATCTCTTATTGTTAGCCATTACTTATTCCACACATATCTAGTCACATCTGAGTTATAAGAGAGCTAAAACTATATGGCAGTTGTTTTTACACTTGCCCCTTAGGTTACTGCATATTCTTTAATCCAAATAGAGTAGTTTGCGATGTCTATGTAAGAGAGACACTTACTAAATAGCTGAAATTATGCACTTTGACTTTTGGTATATCCTGAAATAATAACAACATTATTTTACTTTTTTCTATTCAAAAGCTGATGTATGTTTTGGTTTAAACAAAAAATAATTCGAAAGTGTAATTGTAGTATATGAGGTTTGTTCAAAAAGTAAGGTGACTTTATTTTTATCAAAAAATATTTATTTATTCATCAATATTTATGTTGTCCCCTTCAAAGAAATCCCCTTCAGATATAACACACTTGTGCCAACATTTTTTCCAATCCTTGAAGCACTTCTGATAAGCACTTTTTGGTATAGCCTTGAGCTTTTCAGCGATGCAGTCTTTATCTCCTCAATTGTTGCAAATCGTCGCCCTTTCATTGGTATCTTCAGTTTTGGGAACAGGAAAAAGTTTCAGGGAGCCAAATCCAGTGAATATGGGGGCTGGGGAATGATTGTGGTGTTGTTTTTGGTAAAAAAAAATCACTCACAAGCAACGATGAGTGAGCAGGTGCATTGTCGTGATGCAAAAGCCATGAATTTTTTTTCCACAAATCCGGACTTTTTTTCGTATTGCTTCTCACAAATGATGCATAACTACAAAGCAATACTCCTTATTGACTGTACGACCTTGTGGTAAAAACTCCTGATGAACTACGCTGCGGTAATCGAAGAAAACAGTGAGCAAAACCTTGACACTGGATCGGACTTTTCGTGCTTTTTTGTCTTGGCTCTTCTGGGCTCTTCCATTGGGACGATTGGGCCTTGGTTTCGTCATAACCATATACCCATGATTCGTCACCAGTTATGCCCCTTTTGAGCAAATCAGGATTATCTGTGAGGTCATTCAACAGCTCCTGGGCGATGCTCATGCAACGCTTCTTTTGGTCAAAATTCAGCAGTTCCAAACAAACTTTGCTGACACACATCTCATGCCCAAAACATCCGAAAAAATTGCATGGCACGAGCCAACCGAGATGCTGACTTCATCAGCAACTACTCTAATGGTGATTGTCCAACACCATTTTCTCCACTTCAATGTTTTCATCAGTTATTGACGTGCTGGGGCGTCCAGAGCAAGGTTCGTCATTGACATCTTCTCGGCCATCTTGTAAGAGTTTGTACCAGATATACACTTCTTTTTTTTTTTTACTCAAAGTAGTTTCACCGTATGCCACTGTCAATATTTCAAGTGTTTTGTAGCACTTGATTCCATTTTTTACACAAAATTTGATGCAAACTCTTTGATCCATTTTTTTGACAGCAGAAAATCGCCGAGCACACAAAACACTTCTAACAATCATGCCTTTCACAAAGAATGCTATATAGTTAAAACTGTGAAGATATGTGTGGAACGAATGTACCAAAATCAGAAGAAAAAAAAAACGAAAATTGACTGTACGTATCCGGCGAAATTCAAAAAGTCGCCTTACTTTTTGAACAAACCTCGTATATGGGAACATACGTACTTGCCTTAATTCAAACAGGAGAAAGATCCTGTGTGGCAGTATGAATAAGGCTACAGATTGGAAGAAGGAAAGATAATTCTTACCAAAAGTGTCAAAAGCTAGAAGACGACCACATGCTTGAGCACTGTCAAGCACACATTTGTGGATTTCCATATGCACACATGAAATAGTTCTGCTTCTTAGGTTAGTTGTCACAAGGGGGGCAAAAAACCATCAGGCATTGTAGGGATGGCAGCTTTTGGAGTTATGTAAATGTTCTTTACACTGAACCCATTAATTTCTTGTATATGATACATTTGTGGGGTCTACCAGATATTGCGATTCCACTACAACAACATTCACTAATGACGTCATAATACTGAGGTAGTCAATCACAAGATGCATTGTTTTCAAGCAGTAATTCAATTGCAATACACCCTTTATAATTATTTTCAAGCATAAATTAGGTTGTAATACACCCTGGACAAGCACGATACCACTAAATGTACTTCAAAAATTATTTTCGTTGGTGCTTTGCATTTGACTACTGCAATATTATGATGCCAATTTCTTGCAGTATTGCGATTTCCAGTAATCCCCATTTGTGTATTGCAGGCATAGATGTTCCTAAATTTAATGGTGTTGGTCCTCCCATAGAAGTAGATGGAGAAGATATCTAAATATCGAAGTTGCATGAGGCATTAAATGGAATGTTGTCTCTAGACAGCAAAGGAAGTGTTTCAGGAGAATTTCAAATATATGATACCATCCAAATTAATCACAACTAAGCTCTGTAATTCCCTCAAAAGAGGTCATTGTTGTACGTGAAAAGTAATAATCAGCTACAAGGAACATGCTTGAATTCTGTAATTTTTTCTTCTGATTCAGGCAGCATTTCAACCTAACAACTGCCTCAATTTTTAAACTTGCAGACACACCCAAATATCAATTATAAAAACAATTTAATGAATTTTTTTGCAGCATCTTCAGCTAAGAGATTGACAACCATGTGGAATTACAAATATAAAGTTTGTATGGGTGCAAGTGTATGCTCATAAAGAACCAAGAGGTTAGTTCTAGATCATGATACCACTACCAACTACTTTCTGCCATGCAGACAACAACGATGTAAACACTTCAGTCAATGTTTATGACATCACTCTGTTGCTGGGTATGACACATATGTTGTGCGTGTAGCTACAAATATTACTAATGGGATCTGCATGTTGTTTTTTTGTTGGAGACAGACGAAATATGATATTTATATAAATTTATTATGATCAGAATTAAAAAAATTTCTACAGTTCTGGTATTGATGTTTAGAATTAAACCATTCACTATATTTCTATATCCTGATACTCAAAGTTATTACAAGCATAGCCATACATATCATTAAACTAATCTGCAGTTCAAGCAGCAGGTTTATTTTGCCAGTAAAACATATACTACATTATGTGTTCTTGGCATTTCATTTTCCCTCCATTGCAAAACGTCATAAGAAATTAATGCTAGGAAAATATTTTCCATGGCCTAATGATGGGTACATCTCATCATGTTGAATTGATAGTTATAGATACTATGCAAATACCACATTTCAGTTGCTCTTAAGTAATTTTTCTCCTGGTCCATGCTGCATTTCAACCTAACCATAACTGCTAGGAAGAAAACAAGACAGTACTGCATTGTAGCGGTATCATCATCTATGTGTCAGAAAACATTTAGGCTTAATTTTATATAATGACGCCAGCTACATTGAAAGCTAGGGATCATAAAGTAGAGGAACAGTAATATCGCATTTAGTTTTCCATATCAAAGAAATCCCCCCATTTCTATGCTGATGACATTTGTGAGTTTTATAGATAGTATACAAATTCGGGTATCTCTGTATAGAAATGTGCATATGGGCCTAAATTCTAAATAATGATACCACTAATATTGAAAACTATAATTATTAATATAAATAGTTATGGATATATTAAATTTGGTTTGTATCCGCCTGAGGAAACCGTATTTTCCCTGCAGGTAACGTAAGTGACATTTGTAGTTGCCCGCATATTGAATACGGGACAGACGGAAACACAGACGTCACAAGTGACAGTGGCACTTTATGTTTACATTGTTGTTGTCCATGTGGTGTAGCTGTGTCGCAATCTAGAATTAACCTGGACCAAGTTTTTCATCAGTGTGTGTAATCGATCCATACACTTCAGTAAGGATATTCATTTGTTACATTGTTCTGGTAGAGAATTTATTTGTTGGTCATATATTGAACCAAAACAATAATTGACCTACCTGTATTCCCAATGTGAACCCGTGCCACTTCCCCACGAACCAATCCTTGCAAATAACCAGTTTGCACTAAAACATAAACAACTGGAGAAATTTCAGTTAAGGGCTCAGTTAAGGGTTATGAACCATCATGACTGTCACTGTATCTAGAGGTTATCTTCTAGTTTTCTGACTCAGTTTGAAAGAAATCTAAACCTTTATCCACTTTTATGTATCAATCCAAAGTCTTTCAGCAAAGTCTGTCTTCATTCTATCCACCCATATCCATAAATTTAGTTTAGTGGATAACCCAAGATGGTACTATGTTGCATCGTATAGACTACAAAACAGAGAGAGAGAACATAGCTGTCATTTTGGACAATTACCTACAGTCCATAGCTGACTGACTGATTATTTCTCAGTCATGCACACATCTATTTCTATAGTGTGTCCCCTTTACATTATCATCAAAACAATCATGCATATTGGTGTCACTTACTGCTATGATCCTAGTGTGACTGAGCAGTTTCTAAACCAACACCATATTACTTCCCAAGCAAGCCCTTTCATGTCCAGTAACTTCTTTGGCCTCAGTCACCAACTATATCATCTGCTACATGACAGTAGCATGGGTACTCAGATGGCTCCTTCCTACAGTAATTTTTTCTTAGAATGCTTCGAATCAGCAATACTAGAGAAAGTCTTCCTTAAACCAGCTTTTTGATCTGATTACATGGATAACTCTCATCCAAAATTCTCTGCTACCCACCTCACATTAGCTTCAGCAGATCATAACTGTAAAAATTTCTTTTACACAAGTTACAGCTTGTTGAACTTTCCAGAGATTCTGTCCCCTTTGAGTGGACACACCACTAGAATGCATCCTGTCACTTTCTACATTTCTTCCATTGCATATGGTCCATTATGTCTGTACATGTTACATGCACTGCATATCTCATCAACTGTTTATGTACAATCCACTATTCATATGCGTGAATGGTTGTGGGGAAATGACATTTACCAACTAAAACATTTGTTAGCTGCTCATCTCACGTGGTATTTATGCAGCTGAGGATAGGCATATCAGAAAATGTTTGTTCCAGATTCTCCTACCACTCTCACCACCTCCACCAATTCGTTTCATTCCTACCTCTACTTCTCTACTCTGCATATCAACAACAAAAAGTTGTGGGGAGAGTGAAAACCGTACTAGTAAATTTGTATTATAACATATTTTGTTTATAAATTGGATATTTCTTTTTGGACTGCACTGAATAATCCAAATATATGTCAATTTTTTTAGATGATAAGGTTTTGTGTTGAAGTGTTTCCATAAGTTTTTTTTTCATAGACTTTAAATACTAAGTTGTGTGATACTGCGAATTTTCATTTATATGAAGTTCGTTAACTTTTGATATTTCGATAATGCTGTGAAATGAGTAGTATTTTTAAGATTTAGTCCAGATTCGGAAATTTTAATACAGCCAGTGTTCTTGTATTTTATTAATACTTTTTTTGTGTTACAGAAAAAATCAACTATCCATCACTAAACAGCTTCAGGAAGAAAATGGAAAACTAAATGAGATGCAAAGTTCAATAGACCTGGAGGAAATGGTAATAAGACGATCCAACTGTAAAAGTATTTTTTTATGACATCTTTAGTTTTTTTCACTAGAAAATACATCATCATTATCTATTGGTTAAGTAACAGCATAATTTTGTGATTTTTTACCAATCAAAAGAGAGATCTCAAATTTTAGCAAATTTTTACGATTAAATGGACCCTAGTTTAAAAATTCAGTTATTCTACAATGTATTTCACTTGCATATAGTCAAAATAATGAAGAAAAATCACAAATGTATCACAGCATAAACAAATGCAAAAAGACAAGGCACTAGGTAGCAATACAGAGGAGGATTCAGACAGAATTAAAGGGAACCAGAACTTGCCCAAGGTGACAAAAGTAAGGTAATGAAGGTTCAAGATGGGGTGATCTTCATAATTGGTAATGACTGCATGTACCCAATCATTCTTACAGATTTCTAGTTAGTCATGAGCAAATAGAAAGAGGACCTGTGACTACAACGAATGTGAGGTACTTCTTGAGAAATGTCAAGAAGTGGAAAAGGATTCAAATGGTTATTGTGAGAAGTGTGCTGTGTGAGTCATGTGTTGTGGCCTGGAATAGAACCCTATAGCTATGTCCACACTTGCGCCACCTCCCTTTCAACTTGCCTTTTCCTCTTGCAATATGTTCATCTTAACGCATGCCCTTTAGTGTCCATATTCACGCCTCATGAGTAATCCTCCTCAGCATTCTAGTGGGGCCACAGCAAGATGAACGATCCAGTTTGTCTAGCGGGCGTTATAGCTGCTATTATTATATTAGCAAAATCCCGGGGGAAAAACTGCAGGTAAAGGATTATTTGAAAACTCGAAATGTGCATAACAATAAGCAGGCAGATTATAAGGTATTAACGAGGTGTTGATTGAATTAATTATGTGTTCATTTTGTAAGTCTCTTGATGAATGTCAAACTTGAATCTATATTTGACATCATCAAATTTTTTGCGGTTTTCGCAGCTGTCATGAAGTTGTAAATGACTTCTCGAGTGTAAATCTCATGTAGTCATTTACAGCATATATTTGACATCGCTACCGTAGAAAGCATTCTCTTCCAATTAATAATCTGAACTTCTTAAATAGTTGCTACTGTACAAATGACTTTTGTTTATTCGGTGTGTTCATTGATACTTTCACATACACATACATAAATGCATCAGACTGCGTATTACAACAAATATTGTTTATTGTTACTGAATAATAGGATACTTAGTGCTTTCTAAAATTGCCTATTGATATACTAAGTATATGATGAAGCTTGATCCTTCCTCCCACACATTAAACGAGATTAAAAGTTCCCTACATGAGTTTACTGTATACTGCACACTGAATATTAAGCGCCCTGAGCCAAAGTTTTGAGCTAGAATCTTGGCAAAAGAAAGAATCCCACACTGCCAAAATTCTTCACAACAATCAATTCAAATGAGCTTGAATTAACTTTAAATGATACGGAAAATTAATACTTATAATCATTATTTAGTATCACTTAAATGAATGACATAAACCCCTATGAAGCAACATGATAAAAGTTCCACAATACGATGAAAGCTTACAAGAATATTGTAAAATGACAATAAATAAATTTATTGAATTTAGTTGGTTAAGGTAGGCAGAAAAGAACGACAGAAGAAAAGAAGGTAGACTCGCTAGGTAGTTACTTCTGCATTCGACATTTCTGCGATTGAAGTCCCGTTTCCAGCGCCCTCTTCTGTTTCTTCCATTTATGAATGCGATACTGTTGTACGCAAACCATGATGAACTGTAATTCCCATCACCTCTGTCACCGCTCTTCTTGGAAATGACTTCCTGCTGCTCTTTAGGAAATTATGATCTCAGGCTCTTGATATTGTTCTTCAGTTACATACATCAAATATTTTTCCTGAAGGACCTTAGGGCAACTGTCCCCTTGATTTTGTTGATATATTCTTTGTTTTTGGCGTTCCATAATAATGGAAATGAACAGTAATCTTCAAAAAATGAAAGTGTTTCCCTGTTGGTGAGGGACACATTGCAAGCGGAGTCGCACTAGAATCCACTTCATCTGGGAGCACTTGCAACAGGCCATGTCTCCTGGTTTGTTGAACAAGCCGAGTATCTCGGGCATGCCTTGTGAGCCTCTCCCCCGTGCAATATGATGCATGCCTCTGACAACCAAAAGTTGAACAGGTGTGGACATAACTTATGGTCATTGCAAGAAGTTTTCAGATTTATATTTTTGACAGCAAGGATTTTTTTTTGATGTTGCTGTTTTGTAAAGGGTTTTCATTTTAGGTATGAGTAACCCCATTTTAGGACAGGTCTTTAGAAATTCATAGTTCTCATGAAGGTGTAAGGACTAAGGCTGCTATACCGGGGTGAAGTATAGGCCTAGCACCTTAACTGAATGTTTACTTGAAGTGAAATGTTCTCTAAATCTGCATCAATAATTTTAAATTGACCATGTGCCTGCCTGGAATATTTAACTGTAATGCATATCGGCCACCACTAAGTTTATTTATACCCAAAGCTTATAAAAGGTTACTGTTCAAGGTTAAAACATTTGAAGAGTCCACTTGTTGAAAAATTTAAAATTTATTCAAATCACATTTGTAAAAACAGCATTTACAGTCAAATAGGCTATCGAATCAAACATCTCCAAAAAATTGCAAATTATGAAGAGGAAGAAAACCGGCCTAAACCCCTTTTGAAAATTTAAAAGTTCATAATCATTGCTAGTCACTCGTCAGAAAATTTAGCATGGTGGTGCGTCAGCCATGTCGTCACTCCATGTTCAACGATTTCCGGTTATTGCTTGGACTAACCGACACACACGCAACATACCGAGCGCAGATTACTTTCACACAGCGTTCCCAGAGTAAAGACAACACCCTCTCCTGGGCTACAACCTATATACCCCCATCCACATACCACATGTATATGGACACTTATCCAAAATAGTGTGAAAAAATGTAATTATAGAATGTATTTTAACATTAACCGTGGGTAGCTTGGTCTTCAAGGTTTGTAAAAAGTGTTTAGCAAAAATTCTTAAATGGTTAGCTTTCTTCCAATTGAATTTAGTTTATAAGCGCATTGTTAACAAATATCCGAAAATTAACTTGTGATTCCCCGATTTCTGTCTTAATTTAAGCACTTGTTAGGTGACCCTGCTGAATTACAAATTATCGTGATAAAATTAGTGTCCTCGTGTTCTATAAAAATTCCTGATTCCAGTGGTGTAAATTTTATTATTATCGGTGGTTTAATAACAAAGTTATCTGTTTAACAAGATCAGGTGTGAAAACTATTTAGCAAACAATTGGTTTTTAATTATAATTATTCAAGTGTTGCTTATATCGAAAAAGTGAAGTTTTCGGAATTTTCTTTGAATTTAATTAAGTGTTTTATTTGCAGAAGAGGCTTGGTTTATTTGCAAATAAATCTCGAAAACTACCAAGTGTGAATTACGACGAAATAATCTTAAAAATGTATACAAAATCTGTTCTACTCCATGGAATGCTTTGAAATTTAAATATGTTATACTAGGTTTTTAGTTCTTTTACGGAATCTACTTTTTAATTCAAGAAACTATTGAAAACATGTGTTTAAAAAATGTTAGAAATGAAAGTGTTATCCACGAGGTGTTTAAAATTTTATTTAAGCCATTTACATGGCCTGAAACTACAGAATTTTAAATGAATTTAACTTTCTTTTGAATTATTATTATTTTGAAATTGCTTTACTGCAATGAAAAGTGTTAAGAATTAGTGAAATTATCACCTAACAAAATCTATTGTTTACAAGTTGGATAGTAATGGATTACCCTATTCCAGGTTTAAAGATTCTTTACTATTAAAAATGTTTATTTATTGCTTATATTAAGTGTTGTGGGTCTTTACTGTTTTTAAAATGGTTTATTTATTGAATTGGCTTGCAGTATCAGCTTCTGCATGAAACGTTTCTCCCATATCCTGTACTTGCAATGAAAATTTATGTGTTTACTGGGAAGCTTACTCCCTCCCTTATGCTTTAAGCTAAGAAAACTAGAATTTACCCATATTCTAAGGTGCTTACAAAGGATGGAAAGATTGGAAGTAAAGCCCCATATGTACTGTGCAAGGAAAACTGGACAAGATTCCCTTTTGATGGAGTGGGATTGTATTGCAGGAGAATGGAATGTATTCATGTACCTGTTCTGGTTTCCCAAACATAACATCTAGTCTGATCTGTAAACAAATTTTAAGTCTCCCCCTCTTCCAGTTGAACACCATTCCTACTTCACGGAAGCAAAATCTAATTGGTGCTTCCTTGCCTTGTATAAAACCATCTCCTTCACTGAGGTAATAACTTCAGTACTTCTCTTGTGAAATAAATTTTTTTCCCTATCCAGAATCTTCCCTACTCCAGTTCACATATCCTTGAACAAAACACTCTGAAATCTGCCAAATGGTAGTGTCCCTAGTGAGAAGATCCTGTAAAACCACTATGATGCATTTCTCTACAACACACATCTCTCTCTCTCTCTGTAAGAGAGAGAGTCAAGCATTCGATACCCTTGGCAGATTCTCATTTACTTCCTTCCTTCTCAAATATGAATATACATACATAAACTTATTTTGAAAGGAAATTATTTGAAAGTTTGTGTAGGATAGCTGATGTTTTTTGAACATACACTGAACTATCTTGCAGTTATTTGCCTTCGTTAAATGCTTTGTTTCTACTGGCAGTTTACACTGGTGAAACAGTATCAGACGAAGTTGACTACAGTGAAAAAAGAAATGTCACAACTCCATGAGAGAAGCTTGAAGCTGAAAGTAAGTATGGATTAAAAATAATACATATAAAAAGTAGTAGTGACTCTGTATAGTATAAATATACACACCCTAATAATTTTAAGTTTTACAATTGGCAACTTAGTGTTGTTTTGTCACTGGTACCATTTAAACATAAATATGGTGAAATATACTTACATTGTTAAATGCTACTTTGGTTCCTAGTTGAAATGTAAAAATCACATAAAATTATTTTTATTTTCCTCATTATTTAATACCAATTTTGGATGACTCCACTGTGTAAAATAACAGAATACAGACTAGTAGCATCTTTATCACAGTTGCTATTGAAAGTCATTTAATTTTACATGGACAATTGTGTCATTATCTTAGGAGCTGGTCTCTTATCAAACAATTATGCTTCACTACAGGTTTCTTTTGGTCAACTGTAATGAAAGGTAAGAAAGCTTAGTGTATCGGTTACTCTGAACTAAATTGAACAATTATTGAAGTAGAGAACGAAAGCTGTACAAAGTCACTAGCTGACAAAAGCATTATAACTGATACATTTCATAATGTGATCAGAGATCTTCTGACCAAACATCAAAACGTATTAATATATTTTGCAATTACAGTAATCATCATCTGATTTTTTTTTTTTTTTTTTTCCACTTTAAACTTAATCAACTGTATGATTGTGGAAGGTTATCTGTGTTAGGGAAGGAAGGGCTGCCACCTGTGTGCAGTTAGTGTAAGCTCACACTAGTGTTTTTCCTGTTTTTCTATTTAAGAATGTATGTTTCTGAGGTGGTAAAGCATGGAAATTTCCTAATGTTTAACTCAAAGGAGTCTTCTTGATGCAATTTGTCCAGCAGCAATGTGAGGATTGAGAATTACCAAGGGTCTTTACAGAAAATTACTTCTAGTGTAGTAATCAGTAGCCCATCCATTTCAGAGGAATGTGATAGGGAAACAAAAGCAAAACTACTTTAAAGTACAGTAGAACTCCAATTATCCAAATCAATTGGGACCAGACCCCATTCGGATAGTAAAAAATTCGGATAATTGGATTTTTTCCGAAAAAGGGTCTGTTGAAAATGGGAGGAAAAAAAAAACTATTTTTTAAAGAAAAAGAGCTTTTAATTAATTAAATGAAAAGGCAGCCCTTTTACATGTTAAGCGCACTTACAAGTGCTGCACATTAGTACAATATGTATGTACCGTACTGTAAATAAAAGTCATTGCTTGCTGAACATCTCAGTAAAAGTAAGTTATTTTGACTGCATTCATCCACTTGACAGCTAGAAGTTGTATGTGGTCACACTTGGGCTGACGCTCCAACCACTTCAACACAGTTTCAAGGCCGGCAAATGCTTGACTAGCTGATGGTCCAGTGTCTGCTTCAACTTAGACATTAAGGACATCTTCTTCCTCGACACTTTCTTCTCTCACACTTCCAGTAAGTTCATCATCATTTAGAATTTCATACCCAGGGTCTAACGAATGACACACTACCCACTCTCCTATATCTTCAGCGCTAACTTCTGAACATCCAGGAATTTTCAAAAGAATGTTTTACTGAGCGTGGTGGTGTAACGGCTAGCATTCTGGCTCCGCTTTCGGGAGGACGGCTCGAATCCCCGTCCAGGCATCCAGATTTGGGTTTTGCATGGTTTCCCAAATCACTCGAGGCAAATGCCGGGATGCTTCCTTCAAAAGGCCATGGCCGAATTCCTTCCCATTCCTTGCCCTCTATCCTTTCCCATCTCTAAAGACCTCGCTGTTAGAGAGACGTTAAGCAGATAAAAAAAAGAGAATGTTTCTGAATACCTCAAGTGACACGTCATCCCCATTTTCTCCTGTCTCTTCCCTTTTTTTTCCTTTGTCTCCTTTTACCTCTCTTCTTCAGTTGGTATGCCTTTTAACTTGTTCCATTGCACGTCTTAAAAAACGATTTGGATAATCAGTGATTCGGATAGTCGGAGTTTGGATAATTGGAGTTCTACTGAAATAGTTTGTTGCATAGGAAATGTAGAGTGCTTTATAGCATAATAAGGTTAAGGATAGAAAAGAAGGCCGCCATTTATCATAGCAAAGGGCACTGCAGCACAGGGGGAAGGGGTGGAGATGGGTAAGAGCACAAACACAATTTTATTGAATTTTTGGCCAAAGCCCTTCTTAGAAAGGAGGGATCATTATAGTGATTGAACTGGAATGCAAGGGATGGGGCATTTAGGAGTGGGGGAGGGGGGCTGTAGAATTTCCTTAGAGAACTTATGCTGTGAGCTATGTACATATTTGCAGGTGAAGAAGGAAAAAAGGTGTATATAAGTATAAGCTGGCACATCTCTACAGGGTAGTGATATATATTCATATAGGTAATGAATATTGCAAGTGCTGTTAGGGGGGAAAATAGTGTCTGGCATTCGGGAGAAAGTTGGGTCAAATCCCTGACCAGCAATCTAGATTTTTCCATGGTTTCCTGAAATCACTCCAGGCAAATGCTGGGATGTTTCCTTCAAAAGGCTGTGGCTGAATTCCTTCCAGTTCCTTGTCCCCAATCCTTTCCCGGCTCCAATGGCCTGAACGGGGTGTAAAGCCATAAGCCAAAAAAAAAGATTCCTTAAGAAATCTATGGACAAATACCTTCTTGTTTCCAACACCTTTCCTGCCTTTAAAAATGTTGATCAGGTGTAAGAAAGTAAGAAGGGAACATACTGTTAGATATTTGGTATCCAAGATATGTGGGTATGTCAGATATCAAAGTTTTGTCTCCAAGCAAAGTTCTGATGACCCTGACTGTGTAGCAGGTGTTAAGCTGGTTCATGTTATGTGTGTTGGCATGAGATGCTAGTGGGTGGTCCAGACATTGAATGTGCATTGTTTGCATGTGATCATTCATTCTAGTGGACAGGGGTGTGTATCCTGTTGATATATGTGTGAGACCATCTGTTAATATACACTTTTTTTCTCCTTCACCTGCAAATATATACGTCTCTGACTGCATTCTAGAACACCCCCCCCCCCTCAGTCCATTGCATCACAGTTCAGTCCTGCTGAAGAAAGCCTTTGTGCAAAATATACATTTCTTTGTGTGTGTTTTTCATTTCTGTGCTGCCGTGCCCTCTGCTGTGGTAAGTTGTCCATGGCAGCAACATGCTGCAGGTGTTGTGCATTGCGACCTTGAGCAAGCTAGCCTCTGTTCAGAATAACATCTTTTCCATGTAATGTGTATTAACCAAACCTACTATTTATTCTCACATTGATCGAGGTTACTTTGAAATTTTTTTTATTTAAATGCCAATTTTGGAGTTTAATTACCTACTTGTTTTTTTTTTCTCTGATCAATACCTTCTGTTAATACTTTTTAAATGTCTCTAGTGCCTCACTTCCATAATGCATGCTGTCATCATTGGAAATTAGATTTACTCAGCAAATCCTTTTTTCCCAAATAGATACAGTCCGGGTGTACTTCATAAGATACTAGTATGAAGCCTTCCACTTGTCAAAACTCTGTTCATATGGATTTTTTCTGTAGTATTGATTAGACTGTAATGGCCTTGCAATTAAAAATCCCTACATTTCACCTTGTCCTTCACAAGTTTCGATTTGAGCAATCGTTGGCCGTAATACTGCCCGTCTTACAACTATTTATTAAACAACTATGCCAACCACCTTTTCTTCATTTACAAAATCCTAACCCTATCTACACCTCATCTTATAAACCAGATGGGTCATATCCTACAGGAAACAAATCGGAAATTTTCAAGGAATACCAAAAAACATCCATCTTTTTGTACAAATGATGTATGAGAGTGGATCTTCCACACTCTTAATACCCTTAAGCCAGACCACATCCATAAACAACCACCCCTACTCCCCTACCTGCACTGCAAATCTCCACTACATTCCCCTCCATCACCCTTTAAACATTCCTCGCAAAACTAACACCTGAACCTAAGTGGTCGGCTGCCAATATATCCTCCAGTTTACTGTCAGAACCTCAACTCTCTGTTCTTTCCAAAGATCTCACTTTCTCTCCCATATGAAAATTTGACTGTCCACCATAATCTGAGACTCGATCATTCTGCTGCACTCTCCAGTGGTGCTGCCAATTTTCCACCAAAGGCAATGATAGTGACAAGCAGAATGACATAGAACCCAGCCTCTTACAATTTAAGCCCTGATCACAGAAAGATCCACCTTCTCTACCCTAGAACCAGTCCCTACTCTTCCAGGACTTCTTTGCCTCTAACCTTAGTTCTCTCTCTCTCTCCCCCCGTCATCAAATCCCTTAACAACACCCACAACCTCACTAAAACTGGATCCTGTGCTATTAGGGAACAATCCTGGCATCATCCTATCAGCAGATAAGGGCTTTCCCATATAAGTGATGAATAGGAGTAACGTTGAGGTGGAGGTCCTGCATCAGCTTTTGGACACAAAAACCTATGACCCTACATCTACCAACTGTGAGGAGATCCATACCTTCCTGAAAATTCTTGGCCTTCTGTAGGGTCTAACTCCCAAATCAATTTCCTTGCTCTATTGTCACTGCCCTCTACCTACTCTGCAGAATACAAATATACAGCAGCGAAGGATGACCTTTAGTATATGCCTATGGATTACCCATCGAACGTATATCTGCCCTTGTGTACCAACATTATAACCAGCAGTCCACTGCCTCCCATATTTGGTCAAAGATCCATCCACTTCCCGTAATGTTTCTGCAGCTCCATACCTTAACTCGTAGTCACCATTTACACCAGTTTTCTGTACACCAGTATCTTACTGCCATAAATATGGTGCTTCTTTGAGCAACAACCCCTCAACAGCCTGATCTCCCTAGTTCACCTGATCCTTAAAAACAAATTTTTCTTCTTAACCTGTGGCACTACCCTGGTACCCAGATGGCTCCGTCTTAGCAAACCTATTCCTTGGCCTTACTTGAAAAAACACACCTGAAACCCCTAACGAGGCTCAAAAAAATAGATGACATATTTATGATTTGAACAAATAGGGAAGAGTAACTCCGTGGTTTTGTTCAATCCCTAAATAGCCTATATACCCTAGACTTTACCTGGCCATACTCTCAATCACTCATCTCATTCCTTGATGTCACTGTGGCATTGTCGCATGGCTCAATCCTAACAAAGCTGAGCAACAATATCTTCATTTCAACAGCTACTAAAGTAAGGTGACTTTTTATTTTTATCAAAAAATATTTATTTATTCATCAATATTTATGCTGTCCCCTTCAAAGTAATCCTCCTCAGATATAATACACTTATGCCAACGTCTTTCCAATCCTCGAAGCACCTTTTGGTATAGCCTTAATCTCTTTCAAAGATGCAGTTTTTATCTCCTCAATTGTTGCAAATCTTCATCCTTACATTGCACTTCTCAGTTTTTGGAATAGGAAAAGTCACAGGGGGCCAAATCTGGTAAATATGGTAGCTGACGCATGATTGTGGTGTTGTTTTTGGCCAAAAAATCACTCACAAGCAACGATGAGTAAGCAGGTGCATTGTTGTGATGCGAAAGCCATGAATTCTTTTCCCACCAATCCAGACTTTTTTCGCATTGCTTCTTGCAAACTGCACATAACTTAAAGGTAATACTCCTTATTGACCATACGACCTTGTGGTAAAAACTCCTGATGCACTACGCCACAGTAATCGAAGAAAACAGTAAGCAAAACCTTGAGACTGGATTGAACTTGGCGTGCTTTTTTTCGGTCTTGGCTCTTCCATTGGGACGATTGGGCCTTGATGTCATAACCATATACCCATGATTTGCCACCAGTTATGACAATTTTGAGCAAATCAGGATTATCTGTGACATCATTCAACAGCTCCTGAGCGATGCTCATGCATCACTTCTTCTGGTTTAAAATTCAGCAGTTTTGGAACAAACTTCGCTGACATGCGAGGTGTGTTCAGAAAATAACGGGAATTTTTAAATTTCGCGGGTTTGGAGAGTCAAATTGTCAAATTTTTTTTATTATGTTGGTATACATGCCCTGGAAATATGATAAAATTTTCAGCTGTATTCATTGCTTACTTTGTCTGTGGCAGCCGCTAAGGTTAGACGTGTTTTTATGAGCTCGGCGATTTTCGTTTGTTAAAAGAAATGGATCAAAGAATTTGTATCAAATTTTGCGTAAAAAATGAAATAAAGTGTAACAAAGTGTGTGATATGTTAACAAAGGCCTATGGTGAGTCTGTTATGAGTAAACCAAGAGTTTACGAGTGGTATAAGCGTTTCCAAGATGGTTGTGAAGACGTTGAAGATGACGAACGCCCCGGACGCCCCAGCACATCAACAACCGATGAAAACGTGGAAAAAGTGAAAGCAATGGTTATGAATGATCGCTGAATCACAATCAGAGAAGTTGTTGATGATGTTGGCATATCGATTGGCTCATGCCATGAAATTTTTTCAAGTGTTTTGGGTATGAAACGCGTGGCAGCAAAATTTGTTCCAAAATTGTTGAATTTTGAACAAAAACAGCGGTGAATGGAAGTTGCTCAGGAGTCACTAAATGAAGTCAACAACGATACAGAATTACTGAAACGTGTTATAACAGGTGACGAAACATTTGTTTACAGATATGACGTCGAAACTAAGGCTCAATCGTCTCAGTGGAAGCATCCTGGCTCGCCAAGACCGAAAAAGACTCGACAAGTGCGGTCGAACGTGAAGGTTATGCTTACGGTGTTCTTCGATTTTAATGGCATAGTGCATAGTGAATTCTTGCCACAAGGTAAACAGTAAATAAGGAGTACTACCTACAAGTTCAATGCCGTTTGCGTGAAGTAATCCGAAAAAAACGTCCGGATTTGTGGAAAAACAATTTATGGCTTTTGCACCACGATAATGCACCAGCTCACACTTCATTGCTTGTTCGTGAATTCTTGGCCAAAAACAATACTGTAACGATGCCCCAGCCTCCATATTCACCAGACATGGCTCCGTGTGACTTTTTCCTATTTACAAAAATAAAGAGAACCTTAAAGGGCCGTCATTTTACAAGCATAGATGACATTAATAGCGCATCGCTGAAAGAGCTAAAGGCTATCCCAAAAATCGAGTTTGAGAAGTGTTTCGACGATTGGAAGAAGCGCTGGCAGAAGTGCATAATATCTAATGGGGACTATTTTGAAGGCGACAACATTAATGTAGACAAATAAATAAATATTTTTTTCAAAAAACGAAAATTCCCGTTATTTTCTGAACACACCTCGTGCCCAAAACTTCCAAAAAAATTGCACGACATGAGCCAACCGAGATGCCGACTTCATCAGCAACTTCTATAATGGTGATTTGACAATTCTCCAATTCACCGAGCACACAAAACACTCCTAACAATTATGCCTCTCACAAACAATGCAAAGAATGCTATATACTTGAAACTGTGGAGATATGTGCGGGACAAGTTCACCAAAATTAGAAAAACGAAAAAAACTAAAATCGACTGTTCGTATCCGGCGAAATTCAAAAATTCACCTTACTTTTTGAACAAACCTTGTATAGTGTCTTCCTTGCCAGTGCCATGCATCAAGGATGATACAGCAGAGGAAACTGGACAAGATTTTATGGTAGGGCCACTCTAGAAACTACAGTATATCAATGACTGCTATCAATGTTTTGTGTATGTTCCATTAACTGAACCACCACAGGTATGTGTATATTTTTAGAAAGATATGCAGCAGAAGTGTTACATACAGTGAGATTAGAACACAGTATAATGAAAACCATAATATAAATTTATCTATAGTTACTGAAATACATAAAGTATACCCTGAAACCAAGTTTGGTACATTATTATTGATACGGAGGCTTCAAATATATGTGATGTCTTGTAGGGATTTATATTGATGAACAACATTGAATTGGCTTTAATGACATAACTGATATCACTCTCATATGACTGCAAATAACCAAAAGATCATTGATATAATCAGAAGAAAGATTGTTCTGCTTTTATGAAACTAGCTCAGCAAAAAGCCGCTTGCTTCTACAGTAGTAGCTTTAGATACGTAAAGGTACTTTTTTGTTCTAAATTTACTCCTAGTAAATAGATTGTCTTCTACATCATCATTGTTGGAGGATACATAACCTATATAGCATTAAACATAGATCATCTTGTCCCTGGTAACATTTGCTCTCCTGTATATGAGATGTTTATGTTTTAATTTTTTATTTTTTTGAGGACAAGAGGCATTTACTTCAGGTTGATTCGAATTGGAGGCCACAGATCAATCTATAGATACACAAAATACATAGTTAAATATGCTGAAGAACGATGGATGAGACATTGATGACAATGATGATATACACTTCCATATCAGTATACATAGTTCTAATGTAGTCATTTACAGCTGTTCTTTTCTCTGCAGAGAACAAATTTGGATGGTTGAACAATTACCACAGTAATGTTGAAATATGATGCAATCTGCCAGTTTTTACTTTTCCATTAACATAGAGTTGTGCCTGGGTGTAAGGGTTTGGGAGAGACTATATTTAATCTCTTCCAACCTCTCCTTCACGTTTGCACGGACAAGGCTCTGGCGACAGAGATTCTCATTATAAAGAGTCACCCACTGCTTGCCAATGGCTTCTGAAAGGAGGGCAGAAGAGCATGGAGTGGTCCAGGGGCATCCTCTTGGAGTTAGAAACAGCCTCTAAAGGTAGATGAATCAGAAATGATCAATGGCATGGGAATGGAGAAGGCAACGTAAAGCCACTGCATTAAAGATCCTAAGGGTATCCCGAGACTATGTAATGCACTCAAATTACATACCTTGTATAGTATGATGGCTTGTTTCTGGGTAAAATATTCCAGAGGTAAAATAGTCCCCCGATTGGATCTCTGGGTGAGGGCTGCTCAGGGAGGAGTCATCAGAAAGTATACTTCTACGATTCCAAGCGTGGAATGTCAGAAGTCTGACTAGGGCAGGTAGATTAGAAAACTTAAAAAGGGAGATGGAACGACTTAAGTTAGATGTTGTTGGGATTAGTGAGATTAAATGGAAGGATGCACAGGATTTCTGGTCTGGGGAATGCAAGATAATTAGCACACAAGCAGTCAATAGAGTAATTGGTGTAGGATTTGTGATTAATAAGAGAATAGGGAAACGGGTGCGTTATTATAAACAGTTTAGTGACAGAATTATTTTTATGAGGTTAGAAACTATGCTCACCCAACCTCGTTAGTACAAGTGTACATGCCACCAACAGGAAGATGTTGAAGATATAGATAAAATACCTGTATACACAGAAATTGAAGAATTAGTCAAATATGTGAAGGGGGAGGAAAATCTAATAATCATGGGTGATTGGAATGCGGTAGTGGGAGAAGGAAAATGGGGGAATGGGAAGTTTTGGTTTAGGAGAAAGAAATGAGCTTGGAAGCAGATTGTTAGAATTTTGTGAAAGATATAAACTAGTCATGGCAAACACATTATTCAAGAATCATGCTAGAAGGATATAAGCCCGGAAACATCCAGTGGATACAGGCAGATATCAACTAGATTATATCATGAACAAGCAGAGATTCAGGAATCAAATTCTAGACTGTAAAGCATATCCAGGAGCAGACACAGACTTTGACCATAATCTGATAGTTATGAAGTGCAGGCTGAAATTCAAGAGAATAAAGAAGCAATACAAGCAGAACAGACTGGAAGTGTATAAATTGAAACAATCTATCACGAGAGAAAAGTTTTCAGAAATGGTAGATGTTGGTCTAAGAAGTAATCCTGAAAGGAGCTCAACTGAGGACGAATGGAATGCATTAAGGACCAAAATGATAAAAGTTGATATAGAAATATTATGCTTTAGGGAATAAGATGCCCAAAAAACTTGGATCACAGAAGAAATTTTGGAGTTGATGGATCAGAGGAGATTGACATTGATGACTCATGTGATACTGTTTTGAGGACATAATTCAATAGTGCTTTGAATGATTTGAAAACAAATAAGGCAGTTGGAATTATGAGATTCCTGCAGAACCCCTAGGAATCCCAAGGAGAAGAAGGATTAAAAAAGTTATGAAACAGGAGAGATTCCCACTGACTTCACACTTCTGAAGAAAGCACAAGCTGACATGCGAGAATTATCGCACTATTAGTCTAACATCACATGCTTGAAAATTACTGATGAGAATAATATACGAAAGAATGGAAAATGTAGTAAATGGGATAGTAGGTGAAGATCAGTTTGGGTTTAGGAAAAACTGTGGTACAAGAGAAGTGATTAATAATTGAAGTGCAGATCAAGAAAAACAAAAATACTTTTGTGGTGTTTGTTGATTTAGAAAAAACTTTTGATAATGTGTTAGGTGGAACACGATGTTAAATTTTTTAAAGAATTCGGGTCTAAAATACCGAGATAGAATACTTTATCTTTTTTATCTGCTTAACATCTCTTCACAGCGAGGTCTTTAGAGACGGGAAAGGATGGGGGGCAAGGAATGGGAAGGAATTCAGCCATGGCCTTTTGAAGGAAGCATCCCGGCATTTGCCTGCTGTGATTTGGGAAACCATGGAAAACCCAAATCTGGATGCCCGGACGGGGATTCAAACAGCCGTCCTCCCGAATGCGAGGCCAGAAAGCTAACCGTTACGCCACCACGCTCGGTAATACTTTATCATCTTTATAAGAAGCATGTAGAGGAAGCAATAAAGGAAATGAAAGAAATATTTGAATGTGACGTAAGTGTTCAAGGAGAAAAAAAATCAGTATGCTACGATTTGCTGATGACATTGTCTTATTAGCAGGCTAAGTGTCATGAACAAAATACTGAAGGATGATTTTGGACTAAATATAAACCAAAGCAAGACAGAAGTGAAGTAATGTAGCAGAAATGATACCAATAATAGTAGATTAAATATAAAAACAGGGTCAGACGTGATAGGAGAAGTTAGTGAATTTTGCTTCTTAGGAAGTAAAATTACAACTGATGGCCGAAGCAGGAATGATGTTAAAAGAGCTTTCATGAAAAAGAGGAACTTTTTGAAACTATGTGCAGAGCACAGCACTTTACGGCAGCAAAGCATGGACTTTAGGAATACCCTAAACAAGGAAAATTGAAGCATATGAAATGTGGTGCTATAGAAAGATGCTGAAAATTAAGTGGACAGATAAAGTACGAAACGAACGAGCTTTGGAAATGATGGGTGAGGAAAGAATTTTGTGGAAGAGACAGGATGGTAGGTCGTATTTTGAGACATACAGGATTGGTTAATTTGTAAAAGAGGGAACAGTTGAAGGTAAGAACTGCAGAGGACGACAGAGATTAGAATATATGAAGCAGATAATTAAGGACATGGGTTGCAAGGGGTATGTAAAGATGAAAAGGTCAGCACAAGACAGGAAGTGATGGAGGATTGCATCAAACCAGTCAAGACACTGATGACAGTAGAAAAAAAAAAAATAGTTGTACCCAGCCTTTAAGTATACAAATCTTATGAAAGTAAACGTATATAATGTTATAAAGTGATACAACAGATAGAAAATAACAAGAAGATACATTTTCTCAGTTACTTAATGCTGAGACTATAGCGATTTTTAAGACTGCAATGCAATTTTTGCCTGTTCCAATTTTACTAAGTGAGTAACAGTGTTACTTCATCCCCACACAGCACATGAATAACAGACTGAGTCTACTGTCAGTCCCGAGTTTTCATCCATGCTTGGTCCTTTTTACTGTATATCCGTCATTTGGTCGACAGAGGTCACTCTTTCAGCAATAAACCCGATTAAGCCCAGACAGCATTTGCACAACTGTAGCCCTATTAGGCTGAATGGCCACAGGCAGACAGTGCACATTCAAAATCTAGACCATACGGTAACAGTTCATGCTAACACGCAACACCAACGGCTGCTACACAGTGAGGGTAATCGTAACTTTGCAAGGATCCACTAGCCCCTCAGAACTTCATTGATGGGAAGTGGAATACCAACAATATTTCAGGGTACCCGACATCCACTGGGCCAATTCTCTTTTCTCTTTGTATCTATCTTAATTTATTTTCTCCTTCTGTCTCTGTTTCTCTCTCTTCCCCATCAACCCTCCTCTCCATTTCTTCTGTCTCTATAGCTGCCCCATAATCCCTCAGGAGCCAGAATTAAAAAATGTTCACTTTCAGTCTCTCAGCCAATTTGTCATCACTTACACATATATTTATTAACTTTGTCTTGAAACGTTAGACTTGGTCAGGGGCGGATCCAGGGGGGGGGGGGCTAGGGGGCTGAAGCCCCCCCCAAACGTATCTAGGTCCACCCCTGACATTGTAGTTTTGAGACTTTTTTTTTTTTTTTTTTTTTTATCTCTACGGATTTGAGGTCCGAGGAGGCTATAAATACTACCTTTTTCCCGATTCAAGCCCCCCCCCCCCCCCAAAACCAAAATCCACTGAACGCAAGTCCTCTGAACCAAAATTCACTCAAGCCAAGCCCCCCCCAAAACAAAATCCTGGATCCGCCCCTGGACTTGGTGTCATATTAAATATTGTCCTGTCAATTAAAATCAATAGTCCTTATTACAAAGATTGACACCATTGGATTGATTTTTTTTTTTTTTTAAATAATAAATGTTAATAAGGTTTGATACTGACATGATGCACAATAAATAATGTGAAGTGAAAGGTTTAGGCAGGGCTTATATTATTGCTATAAATAGAACCCCAATGACTTTATATAAGAACATTATAAACACCATTTATTTATATTGCCCAAAAGAATGCAAATGAATTGTTTATTGAAAACAAAGGGGAAAAAAACAAACAACTGTAACGACTTTATATAGAGCATGATAATAAATCTTGTGGCATGAGTCAACAGGGTAGTTACAGGGTTTTACTTTGCTTTTCGATGGATTGTGGTGACAGAATCATGATTACCATATCACTGCTGCGGCTGATGAGGAAACAACAATCTGCAATGGAATACTACCATTGCAGCTAATTGTTATTCGGGAAGCCAAACCTCGCTCTCTGCGTAGAATGGTGAGAAATGTCAGATACCTGCATGGTTCCTGTCTGCTGGTAGATAGCATTGATGTTGGCCATCCAGACCCAGCAATTTGGACCATTGTACATGTACTGGGTGGAATGTGCTGAGAGATGACATTCACGACAGTATCAACCACATCTGACTGACTGATAATCTTCCATATCTCAAACTTGAGTCCTTACTGTCAAAGCTACTAAACTTCAAATCAAAAGTCAGAGCTAGAATTCCAGTCTGTCTCCTTCACCCATGAAGCCAACTCGTAATCCCTGTCTTAGAAATAATGAGCTTGCATGCACAAATGCTAAACATTAGTTTATAAGCAACGAAAAGACTGCTTGTTCCTTGGATAAAGTCGTTCACTCAGAGATACACACTTCTGATTGGCAACTAAATGAACTGCATTTTGTGAATCCTGGGTTTTAACTTTTCTCGAGCATACATCTCCACCACATGAGATATTTGTAATAAACTGCCTTTGAAAGTGTTAACTGAATAATGCCTCCTCACAACCAAAATCCTTGGTTGTATATATTCTGCACACTCATCAATCTCGCTCCAGCTCTCGCTATTGCCAACAAGCCTGGGTCAGATAGGGATAGCCTTTGCTGTTGTAGGTGGCCCTTCGATTTGGATTAATCTGTATCTGCCTTTTGTTTCAGTGACAAGTATCCCTCTCAACCCACCTACCTGCTGAATTTCTTGGCATTACAGTTCTTGAATGATGTTGTCAGCATCACACATTGTCCACTAGGCTGGACTGTATTTCTGCTGCTTGCAAAATTTTTACTTAAGTTACTTGTATTACAATTGTTAATTATTTTCAATTGAATAAGCTTATGATTTTCACTTCACTGTAGAGATATGGTTATGTTTATATCCACTTTTTCTTTTCTTCTTCACTTTCAAAGATTTATATCACTCTCTGAGGAAACTACACCCTCCCCTCGTAACAACCCAAGCCTTGTATCCCAGATAATTTATTGCAGTGATATAGGCCTGTAATCATGCTTTTTGCTGAAGGCCTTTGTCCAAATTTTTTTAAGTATTTGTGTGCCCCTCCATGTGCTAGACTTATGGAAAGTGCTGGCCTTCATCTCTATCCTGAACCTTAAAGTAATAGTTTTAAATTGCAGGAATATTGGGTTGAAATACTGGATTTCCATGTTGTAACTTCCAGGTATTAGGTGAGCATAGTACTTTGACACACAAAGTAATTAGATACTGGAATAAGACCCAATGTGGTTTTTTACTTCAAATGTCCTTTTCTTTTGCTCTGAAGATGATACTGTTATCTGGAAAAACTGAGCATACTAGGTATGAGCATTGTTGGTGTATTAAAACCCTAGGATTTGCTGGAGGGTAATTACTTCCTGAATTAAAGAGTTCCCAGAACATTTATATTGAATTTTAAGTAAAATCATGATAGTAAATGTTGATCTCCATCCAATAAATAATAATGAAGCTTGCGATCATCAGAACATGTCTACTACTGCAAAGTTTAATTTTATTTTCAACAACTAGTAGATATGACAAATTAAATAATTTTAAAAAGAGTACTTAAATATACATACCTCATAATTAAGATATCTTATCGGTTCAAGATCCTGTAACTGAAATTGGAATTTGTGTATACTTGCTGATAACTTTTATAATAAAAGGCCTATAATTACAATAGTTTTTGGGCTCCCAAATGAGCAAACCTCTTGAAATATAGAAATCAGAATTTTGCATAATTACTGGGTGTCAAAATAAGATTTGAACCATCCCCATTTTTATGTTTTTATAAAAATCTTATGAAATGTTGCTTTTACGGCCAGTACATCAATGTATGAGAATTTTGTTTAATCTAAAAGTTAACATATAAGAGCCTAAATGAGGATAATTTTAATCAGTGGTGCATATGATATTATAGAATTTGAAATGATTTGATTCATTTTACATATAACACAATAATTTTTATCTGTAACATTGAAAATAATACAATTGTTAGAAACAGAGCAGTATAAATCTGCTCATTGTGTCTGTACCGATACAAGAGATACACAGAAAGAAAAGGAAATGATCATTAGTCTGCTGACAGTATATACTGCCAGAGCCAGTGCGGATAAGTTGTAACTTGGTAAACAGGGTGTTCAGTGGATTGTAGAAGTTGCCTCATCAGATCTGCAAGTATCACATGTGGACACTCAGTGATGACAAGCGTACGAAGTACATCTTGAGCTATAGTACTGCTCTCATATTGTATTTAGTAATACTGAATTACTGTTCTTTGTATGACTGTACTGTTGATATGTGTTGGTTTTGCTGTTTTAGAAATCATTGACATGGAAGTTATCAGCACTGGGACTTGAATAATTTCCAGTTAGCTTTTCTTTTTTTTTTTTTTTTGTAATAATTTGGTGTAGTCCAAGTCTTATAATGAAGAACAATCTCGAGATTACAGTTGACTTAGCTGTCGTGTTATGATGCAAAATTTAAGCCAGCATTTCTATACAAGCAGGAAAAAAAGGGGAAAATATCAAATTAGGTAACAATTTTTTCCCCAGGGATTGATAGTGGAGGTATAAATAACAACCTGGTCACTTATAACAAAAATAAATAAATGAAAATTGTGAAAGCCACAGAAGTTTTCTGAAATTTTACTCTCTAAAGAGAGTGAAGCTTTGAAACTTCTTATCTCATGTAAGAAATATTTCATATTTATTTGCCCCTAAATGTGGTAACAGCCCAATCCCCGTCAGCTATGAGTTACATTGTATCAGCTGACTATTAATATACCAACATGTATTGAATTTAATTTAGATGGTTATATGTTACATATTTTCACCATTTTAATGTGGCAAATGCTCTCGCAAATGAAGTCTATTGTATACAATAAAAATTCAATAAATGAATAATTTTTTTTGAAATGAAAAAAGCATGATAATTTCAGAAACGAGCCATGAAGCTGCAACAGATAAAACAGAAAGAAGCCTTACAACGACAACATCAGAAAGAGCTGCAGATTCAGAGAGAACAGGAATTAATAGCCAAACCTTCCTCAACACCAAAGAAAATTTAACGAAGCGAAGTAATTGTCCCCAATTACTGAAACTTTATGGAAATATGCTTATCAAGCTTACATTATGTGAAAAGACTTAGAATTAAAAGTGTATAAAGAATATATTTCGGTAGGTGGCAAATGAAACAATAGCTTTTTTTATTTGTTTATTCTGAGTGGCTGTGTTTTATGTTACACTGAATGTTCAGAAACAATATTATTTTTATGTTACTGGTATAGAATACAAGAAAATAAAGTGGTATAAAGAAACTGTTTTTAAGAAACATTTATTAACTCTGTATAAGGTTAACTATTTTCTTAAAGCCGATTTTGTTAATAAATTTTATTTAGGTTGCTCTAGTGAATTGTGTTGCAGACTGCTGACAGAATTGATTATATGTGGTACAGTAGAACTCCAATTATCCAAATCGCTCAATATCCAAATCACTTTCTTAATTAAGACGGAGATGTTCAGCAAGCAATGACTGTTATTTACAGTATGGTACATACATGCTGTACTAATGTACAGCACTTGTAAGTATGCTCAACATGTAAGTGTTGCCTTTTCATTTAATTAGTTAAAAATCTTTTACTTTAAAAAAAGTTTTTTTTTCTCCCATTTTCAAAATACAGTAATTAATTAAAATATTTTTTGAAATAATCCAACTATCCGAATTTTTTATTATACTGTACTAATGGGATCCGGTCCCAATTGATTCGGATAATTGGAATTCTACTGTACTTGAAATCCAATATGGGATCAGACTTGCAAATCGAACAGTACATCAGCTCATTTTTTAACTTCCATTTCTAATAATGAGTTACATTGTTGCTAAATTTTAATTCAACTACATAAATTTCAACAGATGGCATGCCTAAAACTATTAGTGTTAGTTACCAAAAGAGGTAGAGAACGAAATTCTGAATTGTTCACAATAGCTGCCTGGTATTTTTCTTTCAAATCTATACAATACATGTGACAAAACTATTTTTAAAATTTCTTTCATCTTTAGTGACATTATTTGCTGACAATATATTAAATCACAATGGAAATAAAATCTGAAGATAAACGGTGTCATGTACGAGCTGGAATCTGGAAAAGATGGTTATAGGTGACTATTAAAATATACAGGTACTTGCGTTTTCACTGGATCTGTCAGTCTTGCAACTCACATCAAAGCCCATAACGGAGTGGTACAATAATGTTACGGAGTAGTAAGATTCACATTGATCATACATTGATAGGAAACAATTCTTATATTGATAAAAATGAGATCAAACTTGTTAAATGATTTTGCATTGGCAGGGAGAGATTTGGATTATGGGAAACAAAACTTAAGTAAATCTAGAGTTAATTATACTCCATTGTTAGATTCTAAATGTTGTGTACCTTGTCCCCTAATATGTGAATATATAGAGCACAGGAAAATTTTAGTTTGTGTGAAGTATGGTATAATTAGTCTTGGAAAGTGTTAATATATACTTGTTGCACATGCAAAATCTGACATTAAAATTTTGGTCAGGTTTTAGTTTTGGGGTTATTTAGTTGCAGTTCTAGGCTCAAAGGTTTTATTGCCATAGTCCAGAAAGTGTTATAAACATTGTGATTTACAAATGTCTTTATGTTAGAGAAAGTCTTTGTAATCAGAGCAATAAGAGTTCTGCCCTTATCAGCAAAGGGTATGAATGACAGATGTAAAGTTTAACAATATGTCGTTTTTGGTTTGGATAGTAGTGAGGCTGTAATGTTAGGATAGGGGGTGCAGTTGTCTCACTGCATTTACCTAGAGCAGCAGTTTAGTTACAATGGAGAAGTGGGCCGTGCAACACAGTATGTTTGTTATAGAGATGTTTAAAAAAAATGCAGAATCTGTGATCACCATTTACAGGGGGCGGGTACGACCTTGGGGTTTTATTTTGGGATGAGACTTTGCGTAATAATTGTACCCCTTTAGGATGTTTACCTCCTGCAATCGTAAGACGTAACGCTCAATAGATTCAGAGAAAACGGCCTTTAAAAATTCAAGCCCAGCTTATTTACTAGTGAAATTCCGGTGAGGCCAGCAGCGGAACAACCCAGTCAGTAACGAGCCTGCGTTATTCTTGGGTGATCTGGGTTCGAATCTCGATTTTGTCTAATTTTTTTTGTTTTTACAAGTAAATAAGTTTTTATTCATTGTTATTGATTATTTAATTTAAATTTCAAATTTTAAATCATGATATAAGTATATTATCCCTATAACTTACTTAAAATACTTTAAAACTATAATAGTTACAATATTCTTTAAATTTTAAGTTATTTTATTAACAATGTTATAAGTTTTCTCGTAAAAAATCCGGTTTCAGTAATTGTGTTCGACGCCAAAAAATTATTGTTTTAAATGTTTTTATGATGATTAACATCACAGCTCACGTTTGTAATAAAAATGTATGTTAAATAAAATCGATAATCAAAAAACACGATGAAAGTTTTTTACTTATGAATAAATATTATTATAACCATTCGTAACAGTGTATTTTAAACAATAAAATATTGTAACTATTATAGTTTTATAGTATTTTAAGTTAAAGGGTAGTTGTTATAAAAATAAAAAAATTAAAAAGAAATAGACGAAATCGAGATTCAAACCCAGATCGCCCAGGCACGACGCAGGCTTGTTACTGACTGGGCTGTTCCGCTGCTGGCCTGATCGGAATTTCACTAGTATATAAGCTGGGCTTGAATTTTTAAAGGCCGTTTTCTCCGAATCTATTGAGCGTTGCGTCTTACGATTGCAGGAGGTAAACATCCTAAAGGGGTACAATTATTACGCAAAGTCTTATCCCAAAATAAAATCCCAAGGTCTTGCCCTCCCCTTGTTAGAGGAAGTTCCATCTCCAGTTCAACATTCCACGCAATGATGCAATCCCAACCCTCAATGCCATTTTGCTATGGGTTCAGAACTTTTGTGAGACTGATTCTGCATTAATTACGATATCCCAGGAAGTGAAGTCTCAAGATTTTGTAATTTGGAGACGCTTTGCTTACATAATGAGCAAGATGTTGGCTGGAGAACCTGCAATTGTGATTTTAACATCAGATGAGGCTCATTTTCACCTGAAAGGTTGGGTCAATAAACAAAATTGGCATTTTTGGTCCCTCAACAACTGCACCAGCATCCATTGCATTCCCGTAATATGACGAAGACAGTGATGACAAACTTCGCGCTAAGGGTCTGTGAGTGTGCTGGAAAATAGGATCTGTACTTAAAGGACATTATTCTTCACACGATTAATTTCCGTAAAAGTAACATGAGATGCAAACTGTAACTCATTGTCCAAATTTTAAAATAAAAAAAGGTTGCTGCATCTGAAAATCTCTCTGTACCATCATTAAAAAAACCGGGCAATGTTGACCCACCTTTTATATGATGGTCTTCCATTATCATCTTGCAACTTGAGATCTTTTTACCTATTTAAAAACTCTTCTGATCACTAAATTTTAAGAATTATACCTTTCAAGATGGCGGAGCTACTGTGGCTGTGGGATCCCTCACTTTTTTTGTTTAAAAAAATTTAGCTGAAATGATGCAAATAAATAGTTCTATTTATTCCAAATTAAAACTGAAATAATCAGTCAAAACCAAACAATCAACAGCTAAATATTTTCAAATATGAAATTAAATATATTGATGCAGAAAAAGTAATAATCATCAATTCTGGGAATTGGTAGTTTTTAGGAACCAAAAGTTGTAAAAAAATTAAATTTAGGAAATTTTATTCTTCAATAGTATACTACTGGATAATCCATTCTTAAGATATAGCATGATGATATTTTGTCAAATATTCGACTAATGGTGTAATTAAATTTTATGAAAACACCCACTTGGTTTTGGATAATTTAGAGTTTTACTGAGAAAAAAAGGATTTAATTAGATTTTTTCTCTTATTTAAAGACTAGTGTTTGATTTCATTGACAATCTACAGTAGAACTCCAATTACCCAAATTGCTGAGTATCCAAATCACTTTTCTAATTAAGACATGGTGATGAAAGCTTATAGCTTGGTTAAGGCAGTCACATTAAGACATGCGTGGAACAACGTGAAAGACATACCAGCTGAAGAAGAAAAAGGAAAAAGAAGGTCAAGAAAATGAAAGGGAAAAGACAGGAGAAGATGGGGATGATGAGTCACTTGAGGAATTCAGAAAATATTATTTTGAAAATTCCTGGTTGTTTAGAAGTTAGTGCTGAAGATATAGGAGAGTGGATGGTGTGTGATTCGTCAGACCCTGGGTATGAAATTCTGAATGATGATGAACTTATCAAAAGTGTCGAGAAAGAAGATGACAATGTCGAAGTTGAAGCAGACTCAGAACCATCAGCTAGTCAAGCAATTGCCAGCCTTGAAACTGCGTTGAAGTGGATGGAGCAGATTGCAACTTCTCACTGTCAAGTGGATGCACAACTTGGCTGCTCTAAAACGGATAAATACAATCAAACAGCTTACTTTGACTGAGATATTCAGAAAGCAATGACTTTTATTTATAGTACATACTGTACTAATGTACAGCACTTTTAAGTAAACTTAACATGTAAAAGTGTTGCCCTTTCGTTTAATTAATTAAAAAGCTCTTTTTCTTTAAAAAATAGTTTTTTTTTTCTCCATTTTCAACAGAGATACAGTAATCAATTAAAATAGACCCTTTTTCGGATAATTGGAGTTCTACTGTATATGTACATTCGCCAACTACATATTAGTTGCAATGAAGTCTTCACAGGCATACTACCAGTTCATGTTGCAAAAAAATGGTAATTTGAGGGCTAGCTCACCAGTCTTCACTATCATGCTGGTCTGTAGGCTAAACAACAAAGATGATTTCATAACTGGTGAAGACTGTGGAGATATATGTGTTGAAATATCTTGTTTTTGCAACACAATACACCGGTATACTGGGAAAGTCTTTGTTCTTAGATATTAATTATTGTCATGAAATGAAAACTAGTACTTTTAGGGAAAATTTGTCATTAATCAGATGCAAGATGTGTGAAATGCACTCTTCCCACTATCACCATTTTCCGTTTCTCCCTGCATGGGTTTGATATGCAAAATCAACATGATCACATCTATTACTGAGTGGTCCTACTTTTCTTTGGGCTTCACGGCTCATCGAGGTCATTAGAGCTAGGAGGGGAACAAAGGCAAGGAAAAGGAAGGGGTTTGGCCATGACCTTTCAAAGAAACCATCTCTGGAGCTATTTTAGGAAATCACAGAAAACTGAAATCTGGCCAGTTGGACTGTGGATTGAAGCACAACAAGGTCAAGTGATCCTGCCCAGAAATTTTATCTCATCTTAGCATTACAGTCAAACATTGTGGTGGGTAATTAATACTTTCATGGATGACCAATTGAGAACTTGAGCTATTATCATAGATTTTCAGCCTGAAGTCACCCTGTCTGCTTTAAGATTCTGCAAAGAGAGTACGATACACCCCCAAATTATCATTGAGCAAAATATAATGTGATTGTTGGGTCTCAGGATTTGGTATGCAAGAAATTTACTTTCTCTCCTGTAGTACCTTCAGCTGCAATGTTCATCAGAGTTATAAAATATAAAAAATTTATTAAAAAATAACAGTCACAATAAACTTGAGTATTTGAAGTCAATTTCTTTTAGAACACAATTTTCCATTCTGAAGGTTTTGAACAATTTTTTGCACCATCACCACACAGTCTATTAAAAGTCATCTCACTGGGAAATCTCATAATTTCTCGTTCTTCTTGTATTCGGAAAGAAAATGTTGATTCGTACGTTCCAATGAAAAATCTGAAACACAGTAAACATACATTGAAAACTACATCTTGGGAAGAAAATAATTTCTCTTGACATTTGAGGTAACAAACTGTAACAGCAATTTACTCTCTCTCTCTCTCTCTCTCTCTGTGTGTGTGTGTGTGTATAACCTCAAACCATTCCAGAGCCCAAACAGTTACAAAATGAAGAAACTGAGGATATCACTTTTTAGGTAGCTGGAACTGTCGTTAGAGGCTTTGTAATAGTCTGTCAGTTGGCAGTTTGCTACGTGATACATGCACATGGTTATCACATACCTCACATTTTTCAGGTCATCATTGAAAAGTACGTATTGATATCCAAATTTTATTTATTTTTGTCATAGATAATATAAAAATAAGTTTAACTTTTACTGTCACTGCCACTATCTAGTGAAACTGGATGATCGCTGTTCCAGAAATCATCAAGTAAAATAAAAACTTTTAATTGTCTCGAGAAGTCAACATGTTTTATTAACTTACGAGCCCAGTATGACATGTGGGCTTTTGTGCCAAAGAATATGTTGGTGTTAGAAGTTACGTTGGGCTAAATAAAATAAGAAGGGAAAACAGGCACTAGCACTTGTAAGGGTCGAACCTATACTGAGGTTAGAATATAGGCCGAACACCTCAACTAAACTCCACTTGCACTTCGTCTGATAAAATTTAAAGTTGTTCAAGCTATTAACCTTGGATATATCCAACTGCAAACTAATATCGGTTGCCGCAATCCTAGTTAACCTTAGGAGAGAAAGGTAATTGTTACAAAAATGAAAAACTGCACTGTTCAAATAATAAGATTACTATATTCTTCAAAGTTCACTAAAATTCACATGTTACAGTTGGCATAGGCAATCAGACTGTTCTTCACACGAAAATTGCAAGTTATGAAGCCAGAATGGACCGAACAAACCCCAAGTAGAAAATTTAAAGTTTCATCATGGATATTCACAAATGCACCATTATTCAAATACTATCATGGCTGCCCTGCCATGTGTCCAATCTTACTTCCTGGTTCTTCTACCCATCAAGCCCGGCACCTCACCATGCGGTTTGTAAACCACATGTCCTATCACTCCAATGACTCCCCGGCATCAGCTATGGTGTCAGGTCCGCAGGGTCTTAAATAGATTAGCATTTTCATCACGCATGACAAAAATGGCCAAATGAAAATATTTTAACAGAGAGCCCTCGAAAATTCACAGTGTATAGAGCGACTCCTCAGGATTGTTTCTTGTTATGTGGACTATGGCTCTAAAGTTTCTCAAATCACCGTAAATTGTGTTAGAGAAAGAGTACTGTTGTTTTGACTAGTTTCTCTACTTCTGGTAAATTGTACAACCTATGTAGAAAATTTTATTTAAACACTTACCAGATTATTCCCTCTTTTCTGCAATCTCCATGGAGCTATTTAGATTTTTGAGACGTTAAGTGCTTTAAAAGTTATTGGTCTTCGAAAAACTGAGGTGGCGGGTGATGCAACCAGCCGTTATGCAAAACTAATATTTTATTATTTACTGTTTATTTCGAAAGTGTGTTAGCTTCAGATTTTTTCTTTAATTTTATTATACATTTTAAAAGTGATTTTGTTTACTAAGGTGGCCCTAGAAGTTCACAATTTAAATTTAAAAGTTGCCATGGTTTCCTTCACGGCATAATTTTGTTATAACTGATTTAGTGTTTATTAAACTATGTGGAAGGTTTCGAAACTTTTATATGTTATGCTATGTTATTTATTATTACTTAAAATTTATTTGTTAACTCCGAAAATGACTGAAAACATGTTATTATTGTGTGTTGACAATGCAAGTGTGTTCAACGAAGTTTTAAAATTGTGTTTTCTTTATTTATTCTGCCTGAAACTATTGATTTTTAGTGAATTTTACTTTCTGTCGGTTCATTATTATTATAAAAATACTTTACTGCATCGAAAAATGTTGCGAAATAGTGATATGGTCATGTAACTAAAATTGATTGTTTACAAGTTGAATAAGTGAGGATTTAACTGATTTAGGTAAGTTTACAAGCTGTTTACTATTATTAACTGTTTATTTAGGGCTTGTATTATATGCTGAATTACTTTATTGATTTTAAATCGCCGTGTATTCTGAGATGAACTGCAGTATCGGTTTCTATATGAATTGCGTCTCCCATATCCTGTAGTGACAAGGTTAAGGATTTTACGATTTATGGAAGGCTTACCCCTTCTCCTATGCCTTATAGCCAAGAAAAGTAGAATTTAACCAAATTCTAAGGTGCTTAAACACTTCAGCCACATATGGTGCAATGGCAAAAGTGAAGCCGATTCTTACAATAGGATACTTGATACTAAAAAGGAGACAATGAAACTTAAACTGAAAATGACAGAATAAGTTGTATGAATACTCAAAATCAACTTTGTTTTATAAGAGTTTAAAACATTTTATTTTTAATAAAATGTCATGTGATGCAAAAAATCAGCCAGAGTGTTGACATGTCTCGGCACGCACCAGTTTTGCTCTGTGCATCATATATTTAAGGTTTTTAGTCAATACATTCCTTAGTTCTGGTTACCAATCAATAAAACAAATAATATTTGCAGTGGAAGCTGAATTTACCAAAGCAAACAACTCTCTAATTTACTCAAAATTGATGTGATGAAAATTTTTCGCATAATACACCGATTTCTGTACAGCAGAATTCCAGAATGTCAATACTTTCCTATACATACTCAAAAATGGAAAGTGTACTTATTGTCATATAATTAACAAAAGTTTACAAGAATGCATTGTTTTTTAATGTTAGGCTTTAAAGGATAGAGTTCAGAAATTTTTATAGACTAGAAAGAGTCTAAGCTAAATATCCATTTACAGGGCCAATATTATTGGAAACAATAGTTAAGTTGATAATACTGCTTAATTGCTGTGCACGTAAGTAGACAATGAACTAGCAGCAAGCATTCGTTGCAAAAATATATTAATTGTGATGATAAAGTATAGCTAAACCTATCAAAACATAACTGTATTTCTATTATCCAAAAGCTATTTGAAAATGATAAATAAATAAATCACAGACATTGTTTGTGATGAACAGCACACTATTAAAAGTAGCTATGTTACTAATTTGCTAGATGAGTTATGAACTTGTATTCATTTAAATCACATATCAGATCATATACATTATGTCTGACTAATTTCAACTGGTCATAAAAACGGTCATAAATACATTGAAGATTTTGTAGACAAATAAGCTGGGTCCTGTCGTGTAAGTTTTAGACACTTTTTCTGCACATTATCTTTGTTTGGACCGTAAATAAACAATTTGTGCATCACTTGTAAAACTCACTTTATAAAGAAAATAAGCTTACCACTGACACATCACAAGAGACGAAATGACAGCTGCAAACATTTTGCGCCAATATTCAAATCAACATATAAAAACACAAAATTTTCTAATTTTCCATTTGTTTCTGCCCAAGAAGCAATATTTTTTGGTTATAGTAGACACATAGCTACAATAATGACTACTCTCCCAAAGTTAGTAAAGTACCCTATTGATCCGTGTTATATGTGCATATAAAGAAAGCTAAACCAATGAAGGAACTATGGGCACAGCTTAGTACTATGACTATTCTGGGCTTACACAAAGAATAACCTTATGTCATCTCATATCAATTAGGCTTGATAATTGTGAATCAATGATCTCATATGACACACACAATTAAGACATCACGAAATATCAAATGTGACCAGCTTCGAGAAAAACAATGCATGGATCGGCTCACTGTTGCTGGTTGGCTTACCAGAATGATTTTCATCCATAATCATGGTGATTGAAAATTCCAGCATTCCAATTACGGTGGATGTCATAAAGACAAAATAGATATGGAAATGTCAGATTTGAATGAATCAGATACGCAAACTACTATTTTTTTTTTTTTTTAAGGTTGGCACAACCATTAAGGCAAACATGCCAACAAACACAAAAAAAAGCGGAAATTACGCGCACAAATGTTAACGTCAAATATCGAAATAACAGGAGTCAGATTCATCACTTGTTACCAGCGTAAACAGAATATGCATTGTAAAAATCAATGCCCAATTCTGGCGAAATCAGATGAACTTAAGCAATCAAATGCATTTTGTGTTGTTTTTCTATCCAGCAAGTTTTATAAACAGGAATGGTACGTCGACTCCGGTGGAAGTTCTCATATGATGTTGAACGAACATTGGGTAAAAAAAATGCATCATATTCATCAAATAGATCAGAAGTTGTTATTACAGACAAAACCAAAGTGCTGTGTTGTGTACCAGCAATGTAGAAATAACTACAGATTGCAGTTATATCACTGTGAAAAATATATTGTTCATGCCAAGTCTGAGGATTAACCTCTTGTCAGTGACAACAAAGTTCATTTCAATTCACGGAACTGTTTTATACATAATATGATTGGTGATTTGGTGGCTACAGGAGAACTAACTTGTGGTGTTTACAAGTTACAGGTAAAATTTAATATGAAAAATGACCACAGTTTATTTATTGGCTGCTCCTGTGTTGGTTGATTGTTCTACATGGCACCAAAGACTCTGCCATATATAGACAGCAGATCGAAATAAAATAAAATCTGGCATAGTTGACAGACTTTATTGTCCTGGAAAGTTTCAATCCAGTTGTGACATGTGCTGTGAGGGAAAACAGTCAAGGCTTCCCTTCACATCTATAGGAGAAAGATGTACAGAAACATTGTAGATCATACATGCTGATGTGTGTGGCCCACTGGAACAACAATCCATTTGAGGAGCATGATACTTCTTATTGCTGGTGAATGACTTTACATTTACTTCTTGAGAGCTTAAAGTGTTTAGCTGGTTTAAAGAATTTAAAGCTTTGGTAGAAAATCAAAAGAATGACTAAGTTCTGTAGCAACGAGAATACAAATTTTCTAAAAAAAAAAAAGAAATTGTTCATCAGAGAAGTAGCCCACATACCCCAGACCAATATATTCTGTGCGAACGCCTAAATTGATCGTTAGTTGAGAAAGCAAGATGACTTATTTGATGCCTGGTTAGATAAAATGATGTGGGGAAAAGTAGCAAAAACAGCTGAGTATTTTAAAAGAAGAAAAGAAAAGAAAAAAAAAGCAGATCAATTGCATCAAGAACTCAAAACACATTATTGCATGGCAAGAAACACAATTTAAGCTACATTTGTATTTTTCGCAGTATTGTGATTGTCCATGTTCTCAAAGAAAAACACAAAGTGGGACAAAAAGTCACAAAAAAACATTCTTGTTAGATATTTCAAAAATATGAAAGGTTATAGAATTTAAGACTGTTATTTTGATTTTATTACAGAGATGTGATTATTATGGAGATTAGAGAAGACAATGTGAAAGATATGAGAACTAAAATAAATAAAGAAAATACATAACAGGAAATGAACTTTTAGTAGGGGAATCTGGTCTAGCACAACATCTGACAATAACAGATGAACCATAATTACTAAATTCATTTAGAGAATCTAGCAGTTCATCTCAATCACACTATCCTGAGGTTGTTGGCCAATACTTGTTTCGGAGTTTATGTTTCTCATTTGCATACACTTATTATTATGTGGGCGTCAATGATGGCGGATCAGGCCAATCCTGTGGGTGGTGATCTTGGTAGGGTCTGTCAATTTTTTTTTAATTTTTTGCTATTATGAGCTTCTATTGCCCATCTTCATGGCTCCTCTTTGCATAGTGCAACAGTGGGAGTGATCTTTTGCAAGGTAGTCCCAGGTGGTTAGGTCTATGTTTGTGGTATTCATCATCTTTTTAAGCTCATCTTTATAATGCTTTAGGGGGGCACAAAAAGGTCCTGTGCCAGTGCTGAACTCACCATATAATTGTCTGTAGTTACTCATTTGCTGAACATGTCCAATCTATCTGAGTTGGTGGCTGATGATGAGGGCTTCAATAATATAAATTTGTGCCCTACCTAAGACTGCAACATTGGACACACAATCATCTCATTTGATGTTCATAATGGAGGCAAATTTCTGCTGCTGAAATAGCTCCACTTTCTTAATGTCAAGGCAGTAAAGGATCCATGTCTCACATCCATACAATAACGCTGTGACATCAGCTCATTACACCAGCAGCTTGGTGTCTAGCTTAAGATCTTCGTTCAGGAAAACCCCCATAAGCTACATGTGCCGCATGATTTCTGTTTTCTAAACCCTTCTGTGATGTACACCATGTTGAGAGAATGCTCCCAAGATAGAAGAAGTTGTCTGCTTACTCGAGCTGTGTGCTGGAGATGGTAACATCAAAGTCTCCAGAGTAGCTCCAGAGGCAGATTTCACTAACACTTTGGTTTTTTGAGAGTTGATGGTCAGGCCAAATCAATCATATACATTCTTGAAGCAGGTGACAGATTGCTAAATCTGCTCAGGAGTATGTAGAGGCATTGTATCTGTGCGAGGGTATTTAAGTCTGACTACATTAAAGAGTCCTCCATCAAATCGACATCTGGTTTCCATGCCTATATTGGGAGTAGATAATGTTTCATAGAGAAATAGCTGCCAAATACAGGGCAAAAAGTGTAGGGGAAAGTACACAACCATTCATGATAGGTAGGGTAGAAAGCTACATTTGTCTACGTAGGGGAGGGTGGAGTGTCCAAGCCACGTAACTTTTCATTCAATTACTGACAATGCCATGCATATGTGTAACTTGGCATCATAGTGATCATGTGGCACGGGGCCAGTGCATTTGAAATAGCAGGCAAGCAATGGCGTTTTATATGCCAAAAAACATTAGGCACATGGTAACTAGACTCAAATTCACTTGCAACTGTCATGCCAGATTTTCCCTGCTAATGACTGTTTCTACTGTTTTGATTTCGATTGACCACATGTCACCATACTGCTGGTTGATAAAGTAATTCTAATCTTTTTCTGTAAAGTGAATTTAACCTTTAGTTCTAGTGCTCATTGTGCACATTGAAATGACATTTTAAGTTTGAAAAGTGGTGTGAACTGGTGCTGTAGAATAAACTTTACGAGGTTTATCAGAAATGTTTTTCGAAGGAGTTTTAAAAAGTCAAAATCTAAAATGGCTTCAATCAGCAGGAAAATCTTTTAAGCATGACAAAGCATCATTCTCTGGTAATGTAGAAGTGACAGATCTGCAGCGAAAAAAATATAGCTCTTCTTAGGTTTTATTTATGTGTCAGGTATAGTTTGTTCAAACTTATCAAGTAATAAACAGTGATGAATCAGATGAGGAGAATACTTTTTAGTAACACCTCAAGAAGAAAAGGACCTCTGGCTGTACCTGAAAAAGAGGTTTTGCTTATTTGTATGAGTGGCCAGTGTCACCATTTGGTTCAGAATATCTATAATTATAAAATAATATTAAATAAAAATTATAAACACTCAATTTCGGCAATAATCATTAAGTATATAAATCAAATATTGGCTGTGCTCATTATAAGAGCAACAATTTTAATTATAGTCTGGCATGAGAAAGACCAGAAAATATCTTCTGGAATGAATACGCAAAACACTATGTTCTATACGTGGGTGGGAGGGTATATCAAGGCAAAAGCCACTTCAGGATACTTGGGAGGGGGGGGGGGGGGGAGAGAGAAAGTTCAGTAGAGGCCAAAATGGAGGCACGTAGTTTATGGACACTCCCTTCCTCCTATCATTTCAATTTAATATATATATATATATCTTGGCTGGTTTTGATGCAAACCTTCTCTGGTAACAAAATAAAAACGGGTTAAAATCTGTCACACATCTCAGTGCATATGTTTAAAGGTCTTTTGAATAACATCCCCTACACTCCGCTAATACAGTATTCAGTCCTGGCCCCTTGTTGATGTATATCATATGGAATAAAAAAAAATACTTCTATTATCATTTGAATTATTGTGATTAGCTAAAGAAAATTATGGGCTTAGGTCTGAATTAGTACTTATACTAAAAAAACTTACCTTGCATGCGAACAAATAATTTGCTCAATTATTGCAACACCACCATCTTTGTATTTGTTTTTTACATCATCTGTTGGCCTGTATATCAAAACTTGATAACCTTTTAAAAGCCTCTTCAGTTCTCTTACTTCTAGAAATTTGAAAATAAAGATGTTAATAACCAAATTAAAAAGCAGGACAGAGAAAAGAATAATCATATACCAGCAAGAAAGACAAGGCAATTTAAAATCACCATGAATTATTTATCAAAGAAGAAAAATGGTGCTACATAGGTTTCTTTTTTTGGGGGGGGGGGGGCAGAGATATGATTGTTCAGTTACTACAACTTCTTCCCCTTGTCAATATTTTCATGTTATTTGTTTCTTTGATCTTTAAGAAATAATAGTTTATTTTATCAATCTCACTTTGTAAACTATTAATAGGGTATGACAGTTTACAAATATGCCTATGAAAAGTAAGCAAAAATTTTATAGGCAGCCATGCTCAGTTCAAAACCTTGTATTTGGAAATTATAATGTATACAGTTCCTCTTGCAACACAGGCTAACACTGGTGACAAGTTTCTACTTTTACTAGTTTTTACCTTAAGAAAGATTTTCTGTAACATTTGGAATGCCACAATCCAAACAGCGAAATAAGTTAGTACTTATCATGGGAAAAATAATATTTTGGTAGCCTGTAAAAAAAAAATATCATTTGAAGTAAACAAGGTAGTTCTGACACAATAATTATCATGTAGACAAAAAGCTGCTCATAAACACTTGCTTTCTAATTACAATGTTATGATAAGTTTTTAGCTGTAAACAAATATCTACATGCTAGCTAGCTTAATAGAATAACTGCAAATAAATTTAAGACTGGTAGTGGAAACCCAAGTATGTCAAACTTACATAGGAACAAGGGCAGTTGTTGGTAGCACTGTTAATACTATAAGTAATAAGACTGAGTTTCACACACAACTGGTAGCTGGTATTGTTAGCATTAATGGATGAAAAACAGTCAACTATTAATAGTTAATAAAATTAATGCCAACAACATATATAGATTTGTGGAACAAACTAGACAAATGCAGGAGGAGAAAATTATTAAATGTTAGGGATATCAAATATGAACTATGCCAGTGAATTTAAAAGATATGGAGGCAATGTTCCAATTGGCATGCCTGAAGTATAAAAGCATTATTAAGTGTGATATTTGGTAAAGGATTTCTATAGAAACAAAATAAATGTAACACCCAAATTAGGATTTGTTAAGTCCTTCAAATGCATTGACAAAATGCAGCAAACAGAGAATGAGTCTGAATTTTACTATTATGGTAGTCACCCACCTGCCAGTGTGACTCAAGAGCATTAAGACGCCATGCACTTGGATTAAGGAGGTACAGAAGAGCAGGATTGAGTCTCAGTTCCCGCGTACAGTTATTAGGTGTTTTTCTGCAATCGAGGCAAATTCTCTACTTTTACTATTGCCACCCGATTCTTATTTACGCTACTGGTTGCAAAAATTGCAACACCCAGATGGAATGGTCTGAATCTCTCCAAAATCACAGAATTTCTAGAACAGTACAACAATAATAAGCAATTAAGATTGCAGATAGGTGATATGCACATAGGCCCAGCAGTACCCTTTTTTGTGTGACTGAATCTGTCAGTGTTACACCATGCTCCAACCATGCACTAAACATCCTGCAGGCAGCTCCACATGCTATATTTCAGCAGGACAGTGCCAGGCCACATGTGGCAAGGAATATGCAAACCTTCTTCGAAAAATTACTGGTACCACTGCTTACCTGGCATGCACGTTCACGTGATTTGTCATCCATCAAACGTGTCTGGTATATGGTCAGATAGCATCTTGTTCATTGTGATCCTCTTGCAACCACTATTGATGCTTTGTGGATGTGCCTACAAACCACGTGTCAGTGTGTTCTCCAGCAGCATATCCACACTCTTTTTGATCCTATGCCACAACGTCTAAATGCTTTGATTGCAGCACTTGGCAGCTTCACACCGTACTAAATTCTCATGGTCAAAGTGCATGTACAGTTTAGATTATTTGTGTAATGTGATGTCCCTAATCTCTGTGGAATAAATTTCATTGTAATCACCTGTCTCCTTTGTGTTGCAATTTTCGCAAACAGTGGTATATATTGTAATTATTTTTCTACATCGATATTTTAGACCTGACTTCTTTAAAATTTTGTACATCTTGTCCCATCTTGCATTATCAAAAACTTTTTTGGCCAACAAACACCATAAAAGTGTCCTTGTTTTCCTCGATTTGCCCTTCCAATAGCAATGTTGAAGCCAGAATTGCTTCTTTTGTGCTCAGTTTTTCCCTAAAAGCAAACTAATCTTCACCAAATATCTCTTCTACTATCCTTTCTATTCTTAAATATATTATCCTATTCAGTAATTCTGAAGTGATTGATGTTGGATTTATAGTGCTATAATTTTCCCATTTGTTAGTTTGAGCTTTATTCAGTTGTATGGAGACGAGATGATACTTTTATTAAAATCAGATGGAATCTCTCCCGTTTCACAACTCTTTGACATCAGTTTGAATTAATTTAGATTTCTTTTTCTCCTAAAGATTTTTGGAGTTCTGCCTTATTTATCAGATCTCTGACAAATTCTGTCCTTAAAAGAGGCCCCTAAATCATCGTCTTTTCTTTTCAGCATCCTATCATTCAAATCATCCCATCATGTGGTTATCCGAGTGGAAGCAAATATGTGATAAACCATTGCGAGTCGTCCTGACATCCACCAGCAAATAAGGATGATTACTTGTCTGTGAAGTTCATGTCAAGAAATTAGGTCAAGTATTACTTAGTGCTTATAATTAGTAAAAGAGATTTGCAAGTGGTACAGACTACCTCCTCAGTGAAGTTTTTTTTTTTTTTTTTTTAACTGCTTTACGTCTCTCAACAGCGAGGTCTTTAGAGACGGGAAAGGACGGGGGGGGGCAAGGAATGGGAAGGAATTTGGCCATGGCCTTTTTGAAGGAAGCATCCCGGCATTTGCCTGGAGTGATTTGGTTTTTTTTTTTTGTAACTGCTTTACGTCTCCTTTTAACATCGAGGTCTTTAGAGCCGGGAAAGGATGGGGGGCAAGGATGGGGGCAAGGAATGGGAAGGAATTCGGCCATGGCCTTTTGAAGGAAGCATCCCGGCATTTGCCTGGAGTGATTTGGGGAAACCATGGAAAACCCAAATCTGGATGCCCGGACGGGGATTTGAACCGCCGTCCTCCCGAATGCGAGGCGAGAACGCTACTCAGTGAAGTTGATGTTACAAGTCAGAGATGTTGAATGCAACTGAAGAGTGAGTATGCTCTCTACTCAGGCAAGGAGCAGTTCCTTACTAGAGGAATACGGTAGTTTCTGATTGGCTGTTTACAATTTTAGTAAAAGAACGAGCTCTGGTTGGCTACTTATAACGTCTTTGAGGCACTAGCAGAATGGGAAAAAGCCTTGTGTAGCACATTGGTTGCTGATGGGTGGCTCCCATGGCCTTCAACCACAGCTTCAGATCTCACGCGTAGCTGTGCAGCCATAATAAGCTGATGTAATGTTGCACAAGTATCATGACTGATAAGAAATGAAAAGTTGCGCAGAGCATCTGGTCTATTAGTTACAAGCTGGGAAAGCAACTCTAGGCTCCTCTCAACAGTTACGAACGAAATGAAATAATGACTTTAAGCTATTTTCATATACCAGAAAAGCAACCATGTGACAGCCTGTCATACAGTTTCTCTCTTTATTCCTTTCATAGGATACCTCTCTCTTCTGGAATAAAAAATAATATGGGTTCCCATCTGCATCTTTAATGTTGATACTGTACATCTATTCTTCATTTCCCCTAAATTCTGTTTGATCCTCCTATATGCTGAATGTACTTTCCTCTAAGACCATTTCCTTCCCTACTCCTTCACACTTGTATTGCAACCATTCTTTTGCTTCTTGGATTTCCTGTTTATCTGATTTCTAAAATATATGTACCGTTCTCATCCTGCTTCATCCAATATTTGTGCCGCCTCCTCTGACCAATCAACTCCAGAATTTCTTCTGCAATTCAAAGTTGTTTTTGGCTAGCTTGTTTCCTAATGTCTAATATTTCTGTACCAGCTTTGATTATCTCTCTCTTCAGTGCATTCCAACATTCTTCTATTGAATTCATTCGAGAGTTATTTTTTAGATCTCATCTACAATCTCTGCAAATATTTCTCTCATGTGAGATTCTTTCAATTAAACACTTAAAAGTTTTGTCTGTATTGTTTCTTTATACTCTTAAATTTCACTCTGCACTTCATAATTATTCCTGGTACGCTTTACAATCTAGATATTAGTTTCTGAATCTCAGTTTAACCATGATATACTCCAGCTGATATTTACCTGTATCAACAGGACATTTCCACTGCAATTCCATACAATATTAGTAACTGACATATTTCTCATTACTAACCCCCTTTCAGTAACTTCATTGGCAGCATGTGGGCTAATCATTCCATATTCCCCAAACCAGAAGTCCTGGACATCTTTCCACTTTATTTCACTAATCCAAACAATGCCTAACTGAAGTAATTCCATTTCACTCTTTTAAGTTCTCTTATCTACCTGTTCTATTCAAATTTCTAACAATCCACACACTGACTCGTAGAATGTTTCTATCCATTCTGATTTCTCCTCCTTGAGCAGTCCCCATCCAAAGATACAACTGAGGGACTATTTAATTTCAGAGTATTTTATCCAGGGAGAAACCATCATTCCACATGTAATTTAAGAGGATTGCACAGCTTCGACATACCATTTTGGTCTTTAATGCAGTGGCTTCCTGTTGCCTTCAGCATCACCATGTCATATACCATTTCTGATTCATTCACCTTTAGAACTTCCATTTCAACCGCAATAGCAAGAAAGTGTCCTCCATCACTCTTCATTCCTCCTCCCTCATGAACAACGCTTGTGTAATAGGTGAATCCCTGTACCAAATTGTGTAGTGATCCATCCATGCAAATACAGTGCACCACAAGTTGTGGTTGACATATTGGAAGAGGCTAATACAGTCTCCCCCAAGTCCAAACATTCCTTCCACATTAAATCTATAAGAAACATGGTGGAAATGAATCATCATGATTATTACTTTTCTACCATTGGCTATCATTGAAGCTTTTTTAGCATATATTGATCCATTTTTTTCACATTAAATTACATACATAGAATCAAAAAATAAGTTGATACAATAAGGCATATAATTATATGCTTAACTAGATGCACTAGTTTAACAGAGATGAGTTGATAAAATGTTTTATAACATACCGAGTTCAACAAGTTAGTTGCTTGATTTGAAATTAACAAATTTACTGATTGTATTAAAGCTGACAAAATCAGAATTAACTACCATCAGTATTAAAATTTTCACTGTGTATTAATTTTTAAGTTAACAGGATGAATGGGAGAGCAAATAGAACATGGGAATAATAGTGGTTGAGCAGTTACATGAAGTTTTAAGGGTGAAATATAAGGTTTGCTGAAATTTCATAACAGAAAAAATAATTGAACTTCAAGAGTTTATATCAGAAAAATTAAAGAAGTGGTAAGTAGTGGTTTATTTACCCATCCATATATAAACACTGTTAGGAAAATTAAGGTGCTGAATAGTGAGACAAACCAAAAATTGAGAGAGGAGAACAACCACCACTTACCAAAGCTGGTAGCAGACAGCATCTGTCCATTTTTCGATACCATCTGCTGCCAACTGTAATAAGTGGGGGTTGTCCTCAACACGAAAAAATACACCAACATACATGAAATACTGTAATTATTGAGTATACAAGAACCTGTCCACAGTAGTAGAATATTACAACTACAAACACACAATTATTGCAAATTGTAGCACCAGAGCAGATGGAATGGGTGGGGTCAGGTTCAAAAATGGAAAATGGATCGGAAGAAGTGATAATGAGTTGAAGAGAATTTATCCGAGCTTAGTAAAATCAATAAATAATTAATAAAAAGATATGGGTGTGAAATAGGAGATGATTAGAAAATCTGTATTTGCAAACAATATTGAATTAATAAGATAAACAGTAACTCATAACAATATGAATTTAAACACCTCTGGTGAGCAGTGGTATGTGTTAGAGATGGTAGGTGATGGAAATGGAAGATAAGACTTATGAAAGGAAAAAATCTTAAAAGGATCACTGGATATTATATTAAGTAAAGATCAGGTGGTTGTCTGGTGTCTCAGTTATATTGGTATGCTAGTTTCCACCTTCTGACTTCAGAAGGGCTATTGCTGTTGGGGATGATTCTGATAGTGAAGCAGGAATTGAAATTATTGGTATCATGAGATATGGCATAAACAGCTACTGTGTGATCTGGATTCTGAGTGAATACTCTTTTTCTGTGGCTATTTATTCTTATTGACAGTTAATGGGTAGTCAGATCTATGGAGGAATCCAGAAAGTGGTTGCAAGTTAACTGGTGGTTTCACAGAATGCATGCCCATCTTGGGAAGGATTTCACCTGTGACTGGATGAAAGCATAGTGCATGTAAAAGATCTTGGAGCTTGGTCTGCTGAATGGGAAAGAGCCATGGGACCGTCTAGGACAAGAATGGTATTTGTGGACTATGAGTTGGCTGAGGTTTGGATGCCTACTGAAACATGTTCTGGGAGGAACAGGGATGATTTTGGGGAGTGTGATCTCATTTCAGGGCAGGCTTAGTGGAAATCATAGCCACTCTGTAAGATCTGATTCATGGATTCAGGACCTGGGAGGTACTGTGTGTCCAGAACTGGACTATCGTCGGTTTTAGAGGATTTAGGGTTTTTGCTTGGCCATGATGGTTTTCGTGTAGCATCAGATGGCCGTTTTTAATTAAATCTGATGAATCATTGTAGGGTATTATGGCTTGTTGAAATACCATATGAAGAACTGCTGGTCAGAGTATATATGACTGTAAAAAATAACAAGGTAGTAAGAGAGTAAGCATTTAGTGTGAGAAAAATCCCTTGGTCAGGTTTGCAACATTCCCTTATTGATCAGATTTATCACTGTGTGACTTATATGTTTTGACCTCACAAAAAAAAAAAAAATTAATTGGAAAGATATTCGCCAACAACAAAAATGTACAATACTTTTTGCGCAATTGGCTACATATACATCTGATAGTTTAAAAAAAAAAAATCTTCATAAAAATTTGTCACTGTGATGAAAAAAGTATGTAGGCAGTAGTGAACGCCATGGTTGAATCTGTTTTACAATATTTATTTATTTATTTTTTACACCAATCAGCTTTGTACATAAATGTTATACAAATAACTTTAAGGATAAGCCAAGAATAAATGCTTAAGTCAGAAACAAAGTTATTGCACTACAGTATATTAGACATGAGAAAATGATTATATAAATTTAATTGGTCAGTAGTAGTTTTTTATCATTTGGTGAGAAAGATGAAAGAGATTCTCCAAAAATGTAGATGTCTGCTGAATACTACTGGTTCACCAACCTGCCAATTCTATTTCTAGGTCCATGGTTGACATAGTTTTTGTTTGTGTTTTCAACTGAAAGCAGCCTTCCAGTTCTTAGAACAGACTTTGAGCACATAAAGCCAAAGTCAACTAAGATTTCTGGCGAGTCACTCAGCCAGTTAACTTTAAAACAGAAAGTCAGGTCAGCCACTTGGCTGCAACTAATGGGGCTACTAATCTTATACTGGTGATAAATAGCATTGATATTGATTACATCCTCAGAATGCTTTTAATAGCCTAAACATTTACAGAATTTACATTGAATGTTTTCAATATAATTGATGTGTAGATCAGTGAATGGAGACCAGACAAAAGACCCATACACCAGTATGGGTTTTACAACTGCTGGGAAAAGAAATATCAATGTTTTGGTATTTCTGAACTCCTTGCTTGCTCTACAAATTATGCCTAGGCTTCAATAAGCACGAAGTGTTATATAATTTATATGTTCTGAGAAGGTAATTTGTCATCAATAATCACACCAAGGTCTTTTATTGTTTTAACTGTTTGGATAATATGATCTTCAAGCAGGTAAATTGCAGGCAGTTGGTTGTGAGTTCGTGAGAAAGAAATAACTGCACAATTTTTTTATGTTTAGTGTCAACTTGTTGTACATACAACATTTCTTAAGCTCTTAGATTCTGTGCTGGAGGATTTGCAGGTTTAGTTCATTACTGATTACTCTGTAAATCTTCATGTCATCTACGTACAGTTGTTATTCAGACCTGGTGTTATCACCAATATCATTATTAAAGATACAGAACAGGATTGGACCTAGATACGAACACTGTGGGACACCAGAAGTGACGATGAACTCGTTTGATACATGGCCCGCAACTCGTACCTGCAGATGCCTGATGGAGAGGTATGAGCACAACCATTCCATGGCTTTAGATTTGACACCTTAAACATGCAGTTTTTTTTAGCAGGACTTCATGGTCCACCATATCAAAGGAGTTGTTGAAGTCTGTGTAAAGTTTATGTACTTCCTTATCTCTGCTCAGTGAATTTAGTATATAGTTAACATACACATACAAATTGGTGGTTGTGGCTCTACCGCCAAAGAAACCATGTTATCTGGTAACTATAATATTTTTTAAAGCAAGCATCAATTGTGGCAGGACTCATCATCATCATCATCTTCTTCTTCCGTCTCCAGTTTCCCGGGTGTGGTGTAAGAGCGCTCTCCACTTTTGCCTGTTCAAGTACGTTTCCTCTTCTTGGATTTTGGACCATTGTACACCTTTATCCTGTAGGTCCAATTTCACAAGATCAGTCCATCCCCTTCTGGGCCGGCCTCTTGGTCTTTTACCCTTCAATTCTTTTTACAGCCATATCCTCGGTGATCTTGTAGGTTCCATCCGCTTGACGTGTCCTAGCCATCGCAATCTTGCATTGGCAATTTTTTCTCGGAGGGTTTCACTGACTGGGATCTGTTTGCAGATCACTTCATTCCTGATCTTGTCTCTTCTGGTTTTCTGGACCATTCATCTCAGGAACTTTATCTCGGCCGCCTGGAGTCCGTTTTCATCTCTGTTGGTGGTGGTACATACCTCCAGGCTGTACGTTGTAATTGATAAGAAGTATTAATTATACAGTGCCATTTTGGCTGGACTATTTTCTCCAAAAGCTTTTCAAGTGATTACTAGATACTTATTGGCCTATAGTTAGCCACATTTGATTTATCTCCAGGCTTATGGATGGAGCTGATGTAAGGCAATTTCCATGAATCAGGAAAATTACCAGATTCCAAAGATTTATTAAAGATATGTGTGATCAGGTCACATAGACCCACCGCACAGTTTCTTATTTGGTATTACCTCGGGTCCAGCACTTTTATTAATGTTTAGTGAGGACAACAGGTGATAAATCTCATCAAAGCGGACTTCAAACTCAAGTGATGTGTGGGCCAGGAGTTTCATTACATTTTGTAGTCTCTTCTAGGTCATCAGCAGGATCAAGTGGTCTGTCAGATGGAGTTTTTTAAAATACTTTTAAAAAATGATGCAAACAGATAACCGACTTCACTATCCATGGTTGATGGAATATCAACAACACTATGGCATTTATTCTTTATAAAGCTCCAGAATTTTCTTGTATCACTTTTCAAGCCATTTTGAACCTTATCTAAATAGTTTTGATAACAAGATGCCCTTAGTTTCTTACACTGAGTACCAGTTTACTAAAAATTAAACAATTACTGTGCGTTTTCTTGATTTTGAAGTTCCTATGTGCTATTTTCTTTTGCTTAATAGTGAATATGAGTTCACTGGGGAACCAGCACAGATAATCTCTATCTTTTTTTAAATTTATTTAACAGGACAAACTCTGCAATACCACAGAACCAATTCATCTTATCATCAATATAGTCTATTGTGTATAGATCAATCCAATTAACTCTAAGGAAATAATTATTCAAGGCTGCATAGCCAGCACTTTTGAATGCATATGAAGATGTATCATTATAATTAATTTTGTAAATAAATCCGTCGAAAACAACTGGTTTGGTGAATTTTGTTTTTTATTTAATTCCCCAGACGCGTTTCGCCCTTGTGGTGTAGGGCATCTTCAGTGGAGATATAGTGGTATTCCTTTACATGTCGGTCTGGAACAGCACTTCACACGCTTTCACATAACTGTTCATTACAGTTTTCTTTAAAACTATTGTTACACTAGTTGTTTTTTCTGTTGCACTTGTTCTTATGTTAATCTTTTCTGTTTATTTACACTTGTGTGTTACACACGGTTTGTTTTGATTCTATATTACCATATTAATGTATCATTATGTATCACGTTAGAACAGAATTTAAAATGAGCAGACAGTACTGATATTTTCCCTCATCAACAATTGGAGACGTTTTGTCAATAACAATGTCAAAGTCACTGAAGCAAAAGTCCAGAATTCAACAACTGTCATTGTGGATTCTATTGTGTTGGAGACAGCCAATGAGAAGAAATTTTTCCTTTAACAGGGATTCACACTCTAGCTGCGGCAGACTGCTACAAATACTGTAGTCACCAAGATCAATTATTATTAGGATATTTATTTTTAATATAAGTAATAGCAGACAAGTGACGTAAGTAAACATCTGTGGGAGAATGTGGGGGTATATATACACATACTATAATAATATGACTACTAAATCCCTTGGTTTTGACCAAAATTTGCTTCAAGCCGCAATCAATGACATCAATTGGTTCAACGGTTATATTGCATTTAACCACGATGAAAACGCCTACACCACGCTTATAATTGCTAGTGCTCGGATCTCTATCCTTCCTAAAAATGCTATAGTTGTTGCCAACTATTTTACTGTTCAAAATGGATGATTCTGTAATACACAACACATCACAGTGACAGCATGCAGATGAAACTAGAAACTTCTTTAGCTTACTTCTGAGCCCTCAGGTGTTCTGTTAATACACTAGGAGGTCCCGTTTGAAAAGTGGACTTCTCCTCGGGGAGACAAAAAGCAGACACTTTAACTATCCTAGGAATTCCATTGACATGATTGATAGTTTTGGTAGTATTCAAATCATCTAATTCAGCTTCTTCAGGTGGTTTTGCTGCTCCGGGTCAAGTCAGGTTTAAAAAGAATTTTGTCATTGCCTGTGCCAGACACCTTGCATTAGTTACTAACGGTGTATTGATGAGTAATGGATGGGTTTTTCCCTCTACTGGATGACCAATCCTTTGTAATATGTCGTTTGAAAGAAAGTCAGCAGATTCAGGTGGAAATACTTTAGATAGTAGGTCGCGATCATCACGTAAGCGTTTAGTGCCAACCTGTTTATTGGACTCTGGAACATTATACTACTACATTTTTTTCTTTCTTTTGCTTCAGCTATAATATCCTCAGCTGTTGTACTGTCGATATTTGGACCTTACTCGAAAGTCACCAACTTAGATTCAATTTCATTGACTATTTTGTCCAGTTGTGCACAATGTTTTGATAAATCAATATTTTGCTGAGCAATTGTCGCCAATCCCACCGAGGCTTTTTTCAATATTAGCTTTAAACAGTGTAAAGTATTAATTGAAAACACATTCTATTTTTGCGACAGTTAGTTCATTATCGTTACTATCGTGTGTATCGTCAGAAACAATGGTACAAACCTTACTGTTACACGATACACATGTACACGTTGACTTGTTTTTCTTGATCTCGGTGGCTACTTTTTAAACTCTTTACTGTCCATTCCTGAAAATGTTAAATGAATCCAGGAACTACACTCACAATACAAAATACTTTAAACATTCTCTTTTATTATATCAGAGCAAACTCCACATGCATGTTTACTAGGCTCCATTTTCCAGAGATTCTAATGATGTTTTTATATATATATAAAAAAGGAAAGTTTCATACATATTTAATTGACCTTTGTGGTATAGGTAATGGCTGCTCTAGTGATGAACACACAGAAGGGATGAACCCATTTTGATGTGAATAAATGGTTTTAACCACATAGCTGTGGAGAAGACATTGCCAGGTATGTCTTCATTAATATTTTGTTTGTTCATTCCTTTTCCTCTTCCATTTTGTTCTGTTAGAAGACCAAAGGTTTCCAAGAGGATTTACCCCTTCACACATAAAACAGTATTTCAACAGCTACTTAAAAATTCTTTTTTGTTAACAAAGTGCCACATGTATCATTAGTAAATTTGAAGTGATTGAATATCCATGTTTATGTGCAGCACGATAAGAGCAACAAAAATAGTGGCTCGTCTAGCAGTCTTCGCTGAGGTATTAATATGTTAGCCTCTTGTAGATAGAATATGTGGTTAATATGGAGTCAGTTTTAAAGAGCATTGCAATTATAAAACAAAGCCCATTGCAAAATGTAGGACATGAGAGCTAACTATGAATACGATTATAAATAAAATTTACAGCAATTATTCAAATACGGCCATTCATTTCAAAGGGGTTACTGAAGTGTTAACTATAACCACTGAAACATAGAGACATACACTTAAACAATGGTATGTTGACCTGAAAACCTCTTGATATAGTCACCAAGTAGTATTTTCTGACCTATCACAAACTATCAATATACACATCCCAGAGTGTTTAGAGAACCACTGTTTCACAGCTATTTCACAGCCACTAATCCAAAGCAATTTCATCCATTCATAAAGAATCAATGGCTACAAGATCAGCTGCAGAGGGAAGAATGATGCTAAATTTTATAGGGTTCCACAGCAGATTGAAGGAAACAGGTAGGTGCACTGTCAGTTTGAAGATGAATGCCTTATTGTTCATAACATGGTATTTTTCTTTATCTCATCGAACTATTTCTACAGAAACTACTGGAGTATCTCTTCAGCAATTAATGGTTAAGATTACGATACAATGATCCTGAACAACGACAGAATGAGCTTCCCTGCAAGTTTCTGTATAGAAGTGCATTTTGTACGTTTTCAAGATTTTTAGGGAAAGGAAGGCGTTTCTACTCCTACCGCAATCCTTTGGTTTCCACATTTAACATGTAGACCTACCATTCATTCATCATTAGGCTGATCATCCACTGCAAGCGGTTTTGAGCGGCTGAGTTCATCCACTATAGCCAACTGTGAGTCAGGCGACTAGGATTGTTGCAACAGTGCTGGCCGCGTCTCTCCCCATTAACAGCTGTGCTGGTGATTTGGTGCTAATATTTTAAGAGTTTAAGAATATTGTGAAATGAATGCAGAGACCCTATTCCTTTTGGAAAGTCCATACCTGACGAGGCGTCAGATGCAAAAATGTAGAACTCATTCGTGTTGGGTTAGTTCAATGTTAGCAAAAAGAAATTAACTAGGAGAATTCCACCATCTGCATGATGATTTGGAGAAGGATTCACAAAAATTCCATAATTATTACTGAATGAGCCGGAAGACATTTCATTACATTTTAAATGCTATAGAGTGTGATGTCCTGAGAGACCTGTGAGGCAGAGAGCTGAGCAGTATGGTGGGTTGTTTTTGCTAGACCCCTGGGGGCTGCTTCTGTGGGATGAGATGTGCTGTGTTGCAACAGAAACGGGGAGAGACCAAGAAAAAATGTGAGTGTGGACCCACGCAAGAAACGGCCAGCACATGTGACAAAAACATGATCTGATCTCCGTTATGTTTTATTTTGTTTATTCCGAGGGCAGCCACCAATCGGCGAGTGGCTGAGCATCTTTGGCTCCCATTGGCTGAAGACGTGGAAGGTATACTGGTGTGGATGAGCGAAGCGGTGAGGAATGACGATTGACGACTTCGGGCAAGAAGGACCGAGGGTGAGTGAAGACTAGCTGCCGTGGCGGACAGCAAGATGCCGCACGCAGCCCACCTCCATCAGCACGCCGCACCGTCCTGGGTAATTAGTCATTGAATTACTCAGAGCTTGTGGAGTCTGTGGTCAACCATTTTCTTTTTTTGGTTTTGACAATCACTTTCCTTTAAGATAGGAAACTCTGCCGAAAACCTGGCTACCTTCAGATCACAGAAACCACCCTGTAATGTCAGATTAAACCCTTTTTATCAAGAAAGGAGACATTAAATTTTGGCTAACCCAAGCTATGGGGCTAACGATATGAACGTTTGCAAGAGTGCCTTTTCCATATTAATATTTAAATGTTGAATGTTCATTTCAGTGGAAAACTGGGCCAGCATGCGGAATTTTTGTGTGTGTATAATATGAAATGTATATGACATGCTAGTAGGTAAAACGTATTCATTCCAGCTTTGTATTGTACGGGTCGCGGGTACAGAATATATTTTTACGTTGTGTTATGTTGCATAAATTGTTTGCCAATGTTGGAGGAAGATATGTCTTTAGTGGTTGTAGAGTTCTAAAATGATGGTTTAGGTTCTGTTCGAGTTGCCCTTGTACTTGTAATTGGTTGTTGGTTTTGGATGGTGATTGTATCACTGAGAAAATGTTTTGAAACTAGTTTGTGAATGCATTCTCCTAAAAATTTCAGACATTCACAGCATCTCAGCGTCGAAAAATTTTTGCTTTTCTGTTGGCTGTCCTCTGTGACGATTATTGTTTTTGTAAATTGTTCTTGCTTGCCGTGTTTTTCGAATGCCCTGAGCCTCTATGTTCTGCGCAATTGAGTTTGTAATAGTTAGTGAATTGACCGTTCGTTCCATCAGTAACTGTGCTGTTGAGAATTAGTAGAATGTTCACCCGGATTTACCAGTATAAATATTGAATTGTGGGAGGAGAAGTGTGGTGAAATTTTTGTTTTATGAATTTTCTAAATTTTTGGGTGCTTTTGAGTGGATGAAACTGAGGTCTGGAAAATCTACCGGAATGGAGCAAAATTATAATCCGTCAGAGCCAAAAGAAGTTGCATTGGAAGACAGTTGCGGTCATTTAATTGATAGCACCGTGGTTGGAAATGTTGATCGAAGCATTCAGGAGACGACCACTGGGGAAGGCACTGCTAGTTATCTTCCGACTTTGGAAATGAACGATCATTTCGTACCGCTGTCGCAAAACCAGAGTAGCTAAATTATGATGCCTCAGAATATCTTGCAGTTTATGCAACACCCAATGAGTGCCAATAACGAAAGGTTAACATCCATAACTGAAAGCTTGAGCTTGATTGGCGAACAACAGAGAAAAACCAATGAACAACAGAGGAAAGCCAATGAACAATTGTCGGCGCTCAGGGAGGAATTGACGGTCACAATGGAAAAAAAGGTAGGCGAAATTAAGGAGTCGGTGCAATCACTGCAAATGACGCAGAAAACATTAAGCAGTGCTGTTGATCGCACTAAGGAGCAGGTGTTGCACGCGCAAAGACGCGTATCGGAAGTAACCGAAGAAACAAAAACATGGACGAAGTTGCTAGAAATGCGAATCATGGAAATGGAAGTGGGTCACAGTGAGAAGATGAGCTTGGGGAGTGGATTAGCGGTGTCGACAAGAGTGTCGCCGAAATGAGAACAGACTGCGCGAACGTTCGCGAGGCGCAAGTGACCAATGATCTTCGGGATTTGTGTTTGGATTAGGTACGAATGAACAGACAGACCAAGCTACCAAGAGCGCCTATTTTCGGACACGAAAGACGAGACTTGCAATATTTGTGTGAATTTGGATGGACGTGAACGAATGCCGAATCTGTGTTCAAGGCCGAAGGCCTCAAGAGGGTACTAGGTGGCGGGCGATGTTTTTTCCAGGCCACGACACCCTCAAGAGGGGACGTTTTTTTGTTCACTCGGGTTCGTTCGTAAACTGCCTGTGAAAGATTGCAAAAACAGAGACGGATGTGGATGCCTTTCAGACATGTTTTGAGAAGGTAGAAGTGGAATGGGTGTGAACTTCATGCACAGTCAATCAGTGTATTTTGCTGAGAGGAAGGAATTTGCTGAGAATTCCCCAAGCACAAACGCCAGTGATAAGTATGAGTTTTGGATGTGCGTAGTACACGGAAGGCTCAAAATGGGATCTAAACTAGGCTTAGCCACCCCCAAAAAGATGAATTGGTTTGGACCGAAGACATTCCCAAGGATATGAAGTTGAGAATAATTCTGGTAATAATTAAGTATAATGTTTTAGTCATATAGTTGATAGTTCGCTGAAGTGTGTTTGCGAAGGAAGCAAGAAATGCCGTTCTCCCTAATAGACCAAAAGTAACTCCTAGTAGTGCCTGAGAGTTGCGACAAGAGGAAATTTTGGTTGTAATTCAAGATTACCTGATTCATAAAAGCAGTTAAATTGTTGTGATGCATGGGAGTGATTGTGAAGTGGTACGCCATTTTTCTGTTGCTAAACTTCTCTGCATGATCTTGCGAGAAAGTTGCTGAATTTGAAAGTTGCTGAATTTGAAAGTTGTTGGTGAAGGTTTTGAGGTTGGGCGAGAAAAAAAAATTATTTTTGAGAGATAGTGATAGCCAGAGCAGCACTGATGTATGGAGAGCACTTAGACTGGAGTAAACTGAGTCAGTGGATGAGTCCCAAGTTGTATTTGCATTTTCCTCGTGCGAAGGACAAGGTTTTAAGGCGAAGAGACAACGGACGTGCATGGATTGGAATGTTTCCGACGTCCCTTTTGGCAATGGATAGAAGGCCGAGGACCTATTAGGGCGCTGCCTCACCGGGATGCCATGGCGATGTGACCAGCTACGCATCCAAGTAGTTACTATTGAAACATATGGCAGCTAACTCACTTGGCGACTGTTTGGCCATGTCGCCGAATTGAAAGCGTAGCCACAAAAAATGGCTCGCTGTGCCGTACCTGGCTAACCAGGTGTGCTGGCGACGTTGCCAACAAAATATACAGGCGTAAGTGGCACCCCACTCATTCAGTGGCCAGGCAGCTGCCAAGTTTGACGCTCGCTCAGTTTTCGCACAGTATTATTGTAAAAACAGTGATTTGTATTATAAAAAATGAGTTTTGATACAGAAAGATTTATTATGGAAATTCAAAACCATTCTTGTTTATGGGATAGTGCATCAAAAGATTATTCAGATCATAATTTAAAAATTAAATGTTGGGATGAAATAGTTAATTTATTCAAAGAAAAAGATGAAATGACGAATCAAGAAAAAAACAATTAGGTAAGTGTAAATTTATTAACTTTTATTTATTTAAGTACACTTGTCTTGCCATGGTAATGGATTTTCTGTCACAAAATATTCTGCTAGTTTGTCTCAAACTGTGAGTGCCGTTCTTCCTCTGTCACGATCCCGATGTGTAGCGGGTTCAAATCCCGTTACCATCAGAGAATCTTCGTAAGAAAATACATCTCTGGAACGTACGAAATTGTGCAAAATGCAACATGCCTGTACAATCTTTTTTGCTAGGTCTATATGTACATTAATTGGCCTGTGAAGTATCCTCCACTTGTTGGATAATATACCAAATGTGCACTCGATGTAACGGCGTGCTCTTGATAATTGGTAATTGAATATTTGTTTCTGGTAACTGAGATTATGTCCTCCGTACGGTCTCATGAGGTTTTCATGTAAACCAAAAGCTTCATCTCCTACTATCATGTAAGGAATATTACCACCATTTTCAACCAGTGGCTTAGCCTGAGGAATATTTAGAGATTTGTTATTAACCTTAGTGTAAAAATCACTGTCTTTAAAAATAGCTGAATCACTGCTTTTCCTGTACGCTCCAACGTCTATGTAAGTGAAGTTGTAATTAGCATCACACGGAGCCAGTAAAACAATTGAAAAATAATGTTTATAATTAAAATATAATGATCCGGTATGAATAGGTTGAATAATTCTCACATGTTTGCCATCAATGGCACCAATGCAATGAGGGAAGTTGGCGTTTTTTTCAAATCCACTTGCAACTTTTTCCCAATCATTCTTTGTATTTGGCATAACAATAAATTGTTCTTGGTGTTGTCATATAATGTCACACACTTCTTTAATTATTGTGCTAATTGTTGTATAACCGAGTCTGTAATTGTAATAAAGATCCATTAATGTACATCCTGACACAAGATACCTAGAAGAAAAGCAAAAATTACTAAACATATTAATTTAACAACTGATCTAAGTATGGAAGACTAAACTAAACATATTTATTATTTTCAGCTGATGGTTTGCAAAAAAGGTGGAAAAGTATCCGAGGTTGTTTCACTCGAGAACTTAACCGGCAAAAATCTTTGAAGTCCGGGTCTGGTTGTGGATCACGTAGAAGTGAATACCTTTATTTCAAACAACTTTTGTTTTTGCAGAAGGTTGTTGCAATAAGAGAACCTGACCTGGTTGCAGCCTCTGCAGATCCTGAGGAGGACTCGCAACGAGACAGACAAGTTGGAAATTGTGTGAAAAAGTTTAAAATAAAAGAGAAAACTGTGACTGATGATGACAAATTCATTGAAGTTCTTAAAAAATCCATTGAGAATAGAGAAAAAAGTGAGACTATTAGTCAAGATGAACACAGGTTATTTATGTTGTCTTTAGTTAACACATTAAAAAGAGTACCACCACAAAGAAAAATGGCAACCACAATTATGTCCATACTCGACAATGCCACCCGCACTGTGCCTAACATTGATAATAATCAAGCATACTCCGAAAACGTTTGGCCACAACAACTAGAACCGCGGCCTCGAAATTATCATCCTGGATATTCCACTAGTCGCGGAGGCCCTGAAATCCCACCCATGATGGACTACAATGTAGATTCTCTGAATCATTTACCGCCCTCAAATATGACAAATGTATCTAATGAATCTTCAATTTTAGATATATCTGATTAATAAAAATTACCTACATACATATGTTTTATTTTATGTTAATAAGCTGCTTACCTTAATGTCACAAATAGTTTTTCTTCTGGATTTTCTTAATATTGTATCTACATAAGCTCAATAATTCATCAAAAGATGCTACATTCTCACGTAGTTGAAAAATTTTGTAGGGTATTTTCTTACATCTTCATATAGTTGGGAGAAAACCACTTCGGCTTCGATATGATGTAAAAGGGTGGACCCATAATTTCTTCTGTTTCTTCTTTTTAATCTTTCTGTGACGCATATAATAAATAAGAGCGATCACTTCCACGTCCCTCCCCGAATTCACCAATGACTGACTGACTAGGCACTCAACATTCTTTACTTGGCTACTCTGTGGCTACTGTGTTTGGTGACGCTCGGTTACCAGAGGTAGCCAGCACTACACTGATGGCCACGCTGCCATGGCATCCCGGTGAGGTAGCGAGGGCTGAATGCTTAAGCCGCCCGTTTGTCGTTTAATTATTGTGGTGGTAGGTAGGTCGTGGAAGTTTCAGTAGGCGATTATATGAGGGACAAGCTGATTATCCCCTGGGGCTCTGGTGTACTGTGTTTAAGGTGGTGGAAGTGTGCTGCATCTGGTATAACGATGCTTTGTGCACGTTTGATTTTTCAGCACAGTGGGAAGTGGGTTTAAGGTGGTTCCATCAAGTCAGCATCATGTTTCTCAGAGCGTATCACATTCCCTGACATCACTACTTGGGTTTCTTTTCGGAGTCGTCTGTTAGAAAAGTAACTGTGGAGTTCGCAGGTGAAAATTCATGACAGGTGAGAGTATTGTAAAGTGCTAATCCCTGATGGAGATTGTCACTGAGCACGGCATAGTAGTGACGGTTTTCTTGTTGGATTCTCCAAGCGAAGTTACATCTTTTGGCGTTTGAGGTAACGGATGAATTTAGATTTTCAAACTGGGTTGCTTTTGTTGGCGTAAGACAAGATGCAAAATTTTTGGTAAGGGAGTAAGCGCATTTCGATTAGAGTTATTACCTACAGCGTTAGAGAAGACGGAAGAAAATTTGATAGTGTAGTGTGAGCGTTGTTGTACAATTCTTGGGAGTAATTTTACACAGTTCTGTGTATACTTAGGTAGTTTCTTTAGTTCAGTGTGTACTTAGGTGGTCTGTCAGCACTTTGTCCGAAAGTTTTAGCTGTTCTCTATGCTAGATAAATAATGTAGTAAGTTCGTAGGATTGTTTGTATTAGTGGTAGTTTCATGTTCAATCCTCTGTAAGGAATAACAAACACAGACGTTGATAGACGTTGGGAAGCACTAATATAGCCGATTATTCGGGCGTAGTTAATTAGACGGGCACATTTGAGACGAGAACTATTTGACCTGAGTTTTGCAGCTGGGTCTGGGGAGGACAACGACCTTGGGAGTGTAGGATCTTTGTGTGTGTGTGTGTGTGTGTGTGTGTGTGTGACTCCAGAACCACGGGGAGTAGTGCGTTCACCCAGCCACCCCCCGGCGCCAGGCCCTTCAGCCTGCTGGGTTGTTTACTCAAACCAGATGGTCGGTCAGCGGAACGCATGGCACAGGACGTAGGGTGCTGTGGCGGTCAATAATAGGAGAGTGCATTCAAAAGGTGCCAACTAAGGAATAGTTGACTGAGAAGGCTAGTGGATAAGGAGTGTACACGATGTGCTAATGAGGGCACTGGATTGTCTATCACGACTTGTAAAAGATAATAATAATAATGAAAAAAATTGTAGAAAAGCTGTAGTGAAATAATGTAAGCATTAGCATATTGTATGCCAATTGATTTTATGTCTTAAGAAGATTTGTAGTAATGTTCAATGCAAATATTGTTAGCTATGTTGTGTTTATTCGTAAATATGGAAATAAGGAGGGTTTAAAATTTTAGTATCTCTGAACAGTTAACGGTATAAAAATTTGTTTGCCCAAGAGCTGGAGTAGCAGTTTTTAAAAGAAACATGGTATTATTGTTGTGCGGAAAGCATTGTGCACTAAGATTTAATAACAATAAGAAAATAGAAGGATAATAAAAACATTTGATTAATTGGTAGCATTAGTGTTTATATTTCCAATTAATATTTGGGGTGAAAATTACCTCACGGAGATGCTCCGGTCACAGGGAGTTTAGCTTCAGTTTGATATTTGTTCTTGAAGGCACGAATAGTGTTTTAGAAGTTTCATTGTCAAATACCTAAATTGATGAGTAGGATTGTCAGTGTAAAGAGTTGTGGAGATGTCACATTGTGTGATGATGTCTTACGCTATGTTCATGATAGAAATATATATATTGTAATATCAAACTGAAAGATTATCATGTTAGAATTATAAGATTTATGCATATAACAAATGTTTCTGCATTTATGCTGGCTCTGTTTGTTATGTGTCCACAAATTTGGAAATAATAGAAATTGTTCCTGGTATGTCAAGCATTGGCTTAGTAGCATTCGTGGAGGTTGTTTGAAGACAGAGTAATCGCGGTGAACAGTTGTAAATTAAATAAATAATTAAAATGGTGTTTGTCAGTGAAGAACAGTGTGTAGTACCAGGCCATAAAACTGGAGGATGAAAGAGCAAGAATTTCAAATCATTCCAAAGAACGATTTGAAATCACGGGGAGAAGGGGTAGTTGTGATGTCCTGAGAGACCTGTGAGGCAGAAAGCCAAGCAGTATGATGGGTTGTTTTTGCTAGACCCCTGAGGGCTGCTTCTGTTGGGTGAGATGTGTTGTGTTGCAACAGAAACGGGGAGAGGCCAAGAAAAAATGTGGGTGTGGACCCATGCAAGAAACGGCCAGCACATGTGACGAAAACGTGATCTGATCTCCGTTATGTTTTATTTTGTTTATTCCGAGGGCGGCCACCAAGCGGCGAGTGGCTGAGCGTCTTTGGCTCCCATTGGCTGAAGATGTGGAAGGTATACTGGTGTGGATGAGCGAAGCGGTGAGGAATGACGATTGACGACTTCGGGCAAGAAGGACCGAGGGTGAGCGAGGACTATCCGCCGCCACGGACAGCAAGACGCCGCATGCAGCCCACCTCCATCAGCATGCCGCGCCGTCCTGGGTAATTAGCCACCAAGATCGGAAGAGACACTTGCAATACTGTTCAGCCCAGTAAACCCCCTGAGATAACTCTCATGCTGAAACTTAAATGCTTTATTGTGAACTCTGTTTTTAATCACCATCCATCCCTAAGTTATTGAATTAATTAGAGCTTGTAGTCTGTGGTCAAGCATTTTCTTTTTTTTTTGGTTTTGACAGGCGCTTTCCTTTAAGATAGGAAACTCTGCCGAAAACCTGGCGCCCACCCTGACTACCTTCAGATCACAGAAACCACCCAGTAATGTCAGATTAAACCCTTTTTATCAAATCAAGAATGAAGACATTACAACAGTCTTCAATTACCGAAGAGTCAAAATTCAGAGAGATCTGCCGAACGTCTGTGTCTCTAAGGTATGTGATAATAAATACTTATTTGAGATTTTCACAAATTATTTTCTTGAACCTTTTTACAAAAAAAAAAAAAAAAAATGAGAATCAAAACCGTTTAAATTCCTTACTAAAAGTACTCCAGCAACACCATGTTTCTTTTGGCGCGTTTGAAAAGTCAATAAAGAAATTTTGTGCACAACCTACATTGGGGACGGGATGAACAACATCATTGAGCAAAGGTTGTTTGTAATCTGTTGTGGAGGGTGTCAGAGATGGAATTGAAGTGTTAGATCGAGCAGACCAGGACGATGAATATGGAGACGTCGTGTTTGGAGATGTAGGAGGCGCGTCCTCATCAATAAACACTTGCTGCAGTTTGTTCTGCACTGCCAATTTCCAAGGAGGAACGTTCTTCAGAAACGGAAGAAGACTTTGCAAAAACTGAGCATCACTATCTCCCTTGGCAGCATTGCTTTCGGCAATTAATTGTAATTTTGCTCTCTCGATTTCGAGAAACTGTTCATCAGAATTGAAACTATTAGTCTTTTTGTGCTTATTCTGGGTAGTAATTGTAGTGGGGTGTCCAATTGTTGGTGGTTGAGGGGATGAGTTGGAATGTTTCTGATTTGTTGCAGTGTGGTCTAAGTTCCTAGAGAAAGTGAATTGACGTCATGTCCGAAATTACCTTCTGTATCTTGCAAATGATCTTGGCCAGAAGCCCCTTTTTGTGGAGATTTCCTTTTAGTTCTCTCGGTTCAATAAGAACAGCATTTGATCCAAGAACGGCCATGAGGATAAAGACTCATCTGTTGCTTCATCTCCAGACTTGAATTTTTTCCCTATATTCTCGATGAAATACATCTTTTCACTTCAGTCACCAGAACAGAAAGCGAGATAGTTTTTTTCCAGTACATTCAAAGCTCCTCATTCGCAGGGGTACGTTCTGTAAACACGCTGTGAATACAGAAATTGTGAATATGTAATGGGAATTTGTATAGGATCTTTAATATATTCATAGAATACAGAGCAATTTGCACATTATGGGGTGATGTCACACTTTAAACCAACCTTTATGATGCTTGAAACCGTCTATCCGAGTGTTCACTGTAAAGATGTTTAGCCTTGTCGCCAAACAGAACACTGACTTCCGATATCGATCGTTGATCAATGTGGTTAATGCAACTTTCATTTTTTTTAATATGACGAACAGTTTTGGCTAACAGTGAGGTTGAAGCCATGGAATTCCTTACTTTGTCTCCTGATTTGTTGATTGAACGTACAGTTGATTAATTGACATTAAAAGAAAAAACTAGCCAACATGCAAATTTCCATTTTTACGTTTAGTGGCAAAACGACTTTTTTATGAGTGGTAATTAACGTTTTTAAAATTTTAGTCGACTTAATAAATAGCGAACAGAATAAGGATAAGATAATACGTGCAACGCTCTCAAAAATAATGTATTGTGACGAATAATTAAATTGTAGTAATAACATCATCGCAAGAGGTGAGCCGGGATTTATCAAAACCAGAGCGGCAAGTGTAACTATGCGGCTTTCGTCAAAGAACAGGTGTTCAAACATATTGTTGCGTTTTGATAGCTTGTAAATAAACAGGTATGCAATTTTAAAATTACAATAAAGTTTGTTTTTGGTCCGGAATTAATGAAATTTTCAGCTGTGAACCAGAAAGTCTTGACAGTTATCTTATCTGCGAACACTGAAAATGCGAATAGCGAAATTGTGAAGAGGGAGCTTTCACTTTATACTAATAGACACAAAAAACTTGTGTATTACAATTTTGTTATACTCATAGGTCTGTTACTACAAGTTTTTAAACGAGTTTTGGTATCAAGCATCTAGTTACAGTAAAAGTCTGGTTATCAGAGTTCCGATTATCCGAGCGCTGGGCTAACCGAGGCAAATGATGAAATTGTTAATATGGTTGTCAGCGGACAAGGAGAAGATGAAGAAGATAAAAATGAAATTATTCCAAAAATTTCTCATGCTGAAGGTTTAAAAAGAATGGAAGCAGCACTTGAGTATATTGAACAACAGGAAGAAAGCACAGCAGCCGACATAATGATGCTACAGCATTGGCACTATACTTCCGCTAAGAAGAGAAACAAAATTATGACACAGAAGACAAAGAATTTTTTGGCAAGTGATTGTAATTAATGTACAAAAAAACAACTTTATTGCTTCCCAAATTAGTTTTAGACTATAAATAAATTGTATTATTTCAATTCCAATGCGTTTTTTTATTCATCGTAACCTCTTTCCTTGACCTCCGGTTATCAGAGTTTTTTGTTATCCGAGGTGGTCCCGGTCCCGTTTACCTTGGATAATCGGACTTCTACTGTACTTTACTACTGAATATACCTCTCTCAGCAAAGTAAACTACTTTGTTACAGATACTTGGTGACAGGGCCTTTGTTCAAGACGTTAGGATATTCGTTTAGAATCTCCGACGTGACGGTGGGAAAAGTACATGAAATATGCAGGGCAATTAGGGACCAGTTACAGGCAGTATATATGGCATTCCCCACAGATATGGGGTCAATAGTACAACAGTTTAGGAGCAAATGGAAATTTCCAAATTGTGTTGGCGTGTGTATACAAAATCCGCGTCATGCAGGCAGCATGTGCAGAAATTACAAACAGTACTTCCCAATTGTGGTACAAGGTGTTGCCGGGCCCAACTACAAGTTTATTGCAATTGATGTGGGAGCATACAGTAAGGAGAGTGATGGTGGTATATTTTCTCATTCACAGCTGTACAAACGGCTTGAAAGAGGCTCTCTTGTGGTTCATCGACTTGCTGCACTGCCTGGGACCAATATTAAAGTACCACATGTTATTTTGGGAGATCAAGCATATCCTCTGAAAACTTATTTAATGAGACCTTATCTAACATCACAAGATGGGCCTTTAGAAACAATTTTCAATAAGCGTCTGTCAAAAGCTCGGCAAGTTATTGAATGTGCATTTGGGATCATGAGCAGCAAATGACGAGTAATTCAAAAGGGTACTGAGGTGGAACCCGATTCCGCTGATATGATTGTTCAGTGCATATGCTTGCTACATAACATTGTAATCGACATAAAAGGCGAACAGCAATTACTAACATCAGATCAAGCATCGCTGACAGAAAACCCTGAAACACCAACCAGATTTGCTTCAAGAGGCCAAAATAGGGGACTGAGTGCCAGTTATGTGATCACAGACAACTTTCTTGCATATTTTTGTGAACACGAACCGAGTACTTGAATGATTAATACATTTTTTAAATAATACAAACATTCTTTTCAAAAATACAAATTTTGTATATGTTTTGTTAGTAGGTATACTTTATGTAATAATGTTGCTATTAGGAATAATTTATGTATGTAATTCAGTTGTAAAAATATATGCAGACCAATTGAAAATAACACAATTTCAAAAACAGGTGTAAATTATAAATTAGCTAAGTTAATATATTTATCAAGGTTACCTACCGTCTTTAACACTCATTTCTTCAGCAACTTTTTCCCACAGTTTCCGCTGTTTATCACGTGAGTGGTACCGCTTGTCTCTCATATCCCACAATGGTGTTTTTTTCTTGCATGGCACTAATTAATTTCTCACTATCTATACTGATGGGTACAACAAAAAAAGACGGCGGTATACACAAATAGGAAAATGTGTGTGTACACTCCGGGCAACTACAAGCGATTAATCCAACTTCAGTACGATAAAATGTTCGTAGCCTGTGGTCGGCTACAAGCGGTTTCTGGAGATCACTTGCAGTGGACGCCACTCGGTAATGTTCCCTTTGTTGGGATCAGTCGAACCAACACGAGCGACTATGCGAGACCTGCTAGTCGCTCAAATACGCTTGCAGTGGACGACCGGCCTTAAGATGCATATGCATAAATTACCTTCATTCTGCGCCATAAGCACCAGTATACATTGAAATAGGGCCAACAACTGGAAAGCCTGTTGTGCTGATACTTCGAACGTTTGCAGTTCCTAAATTAATCATTTTTCACATAGTGCATTCTGTTTGTCTATGAGAATGAGCGCCTCTGTTTCCATTCTGTCGAGATCGTTCATAACTGAGGGTCTCCTGGATTTAATTCAGGTTCTTTTTCCACACAACATGAATGTCTTATGATGAACATATCATCATCACAAACAGCCTTCATTTCTTATTGGATTTAATAACCAGTGCTACCCTTCAAATGGAGGAAGTGGACATAACTGTGAATTTCATTCTGTCAATCATGCAGGCTACTGAGCTTCTCATTAAAAAATAATCTGGCATGACTAAGTGTAATTTAAAACATTGAGAGCATAAGTACCAATTATATTATTTTTTCTAGCCCTAGTGTCCCCAGGTAAGACATCTCCCAGTTGCGGAAGTTTTGGTATAATCTTCTCCCTGCCAGGATGTTTTTTTCAGGGATACGGGTTTAACATGTGAATGTGTCAACATCTGTTTTTGAACAGTGGGAGCTGTATTCTGTATGATGACTTAATTGTTTCATGCACTGTGTAATTTTTTAGATAACTGCAGGCTTTGCTAGAATTTTCCTAGGTGATTACGGAAAAAATTACGGTTTAAAAAACTAAAAAACACACTTTTGTAGCAATGTGAACTAAAATTTAAAAATAATCATTAAATATAAATATTTTATTCAACAGCAATAGGATGTATAACATAATTTTTTTTAATACGCTTAAAATAATAATAAAATCACTGACTAAAAAATCAACTTTAATGTAAAAAAAGTGTGGGGTGCTGGATATCAGCTGTCTTAAATTATTTATCAATAGCTATTCGTAAAGGTAGAGCCATTATGAAAAGTAAGTAAAGAGCATCCCACACTTTTCTTTACATTAAAGTTAATTTTTTGGTCAGTGTTTTTATTGTTATTATAAGCTTATTCAAAAAATTAAGTTATACTGAAATGTGGGACATCCTATCACTGTTGAATAAAACATTTATATTTAAAGATTATTTCTACAAAAGCGTGTTTGTTCTTTAGTGAAGCCAATCTTCTTTTTCTTTGTTTTCATTATTATTCCTATGAGTAATGGTAAACCAACCCTGAGGTCCAGTAGCAGGGCAAATGTAGAATACTACTCTTCTATAATAGTGCCAACTCAAAACGGTATAGTGAATACTAACTATTTAACATCAGCATAAGTTACAGTGCCAGTATTGCAGCTGCTTGCATCAAAGTATCGTTAGGTGTGCATGCACACTTTGAGATTCAAAGCAGCAACAGTATCTGCTATCAGTTACCTCTATTCTGCAAAAACTTAGGTTGAAATTTACAAAACCAATATCAACCTATGGTTAAAAATGGGCTGTGAGATGAGTGGAAAAGAATGATTAAATATATCATGTATAATTCATTCAACTTAGAGTCAATTTTAAATTTAAATAAATAAAAGTATCCTAGTGACATCTATGATATGAAGGCTAAGCCACTTTATTGTTATTACTGTCACAGTAATGAGAATTCCAGGACATAGCTTTGAAATTATTATATTGCCATTAATTCTTAACAAGTGCACAAAATTTAAAATAATTTAGAAGTCTGGAAGTGGGTGAAAAGTTGATTAAAAATTCCATTACATCCATACAGGTCAAGGTATAAATGAAAGTGTGTTAAAAAGCAATGATATTGCCATGACTGTGCCAAATTTAGTATGAAAATGCGAGATTTAAACACATCTATCGTTTATTCTTCAGCTATTTGAAATGTCCCCCCCCCCCCCCACCCCCACAGTATGTACTTAATATAAAATTAAAAGTTCACTTTTGGTACAGATGTATTGGCAAAAAAAATGGTTTAGCCATTTCAATGAGACTGAGCGAGAAACAGAGCAAACGGATATAACACCTATTGAAGTCTTGCAGTGTATCTTCCATGGGGCCAAAACTCTAGCCAAACAAAAGTGGAGGATGAACCACTCATGTCACACAAAAGTGGAAATCTTAGCAAAAGGTGGGACCTACAATTACTGTGAATAAGTTGAAGCGGCACTTCTGACAGCACCTACTCTCGCCGTGCAAATGTGAATGGTAAACCAATCACGGCACGCTTCAGTGGAAGGTGTAGCAAAAGGCGGGATTTTAGCTCACTGCAAATTAGTGGATGGAGGCACTATTGACAGGATCTACTCCCAGCACACAAAAGTAGTGAGTGAACCGATTTTCTGTTGTTACTGTTAAAGTAATGAGAATACCAGGACATAGTTACGAAATTATTGTATTGTTTTTGGTTCTTAATATGTATAAAAGATTACAAATAATTCAGATGTCTAGAAGTGGGAGAAAATTGAATTGAAAGATTCAATTACAATGATTCATACATACTTACATTCATACATACATACAAGGTCTGATCAAAAAATAACAGGAATTTTTGTTTTTATTGAAAAATATTTAGTTATTAATCAGGATCAATTTTGTACTCTCCAAAATCATCACCTTGGATAAAACACACTTGTGCCAGCACTTTTTCCAATATTGGAAGTGCTTCTGAAATTCACTTTTAGGTACCTACAGCATTCAGCTCCTTCAGCGATTCTGTTTTTATCTCATCAATGGTGGCAAAATGTCACCCATTTAAGGTTCTCTTCCATTTTGGGAATAGAAAGAAATCACGAGGAGCCATGCCGAGCGAAACTTCATATTTGATAAAACTTGCTGAATTGTTTTTTTCGGTTTTGGCTCTTCAGGTAGCTTCCATCACGATGATTAGGCCTTGCTTTCGATGCGATACCCATACACCCAAGGTTCATCGCCTTTTATGATCATTTTAAGAAGTTCTGGATCATTTTTTACTTCGTTCAACAATTCCTGAGCGATGTCTATACTATATCTTTCTTGGTATAAATTCAGCAATTTTGGAACAAACTTTGCTGAGACACGTTTCGTGCCAAAAACATCCAAAAAATTGCTTGGCATTAGCCAAACGATATTCTGACATCAGCAACAACCTCTCTAACACCCAGAGATTTTTCAGAATCATTTTTTTCACTTGTTTGTTGTTGTGGTCGGTTGCTGATGTGTTAGGGCATACACGACGGTCATGATCTTCAACATGTCTCCCTCTTTGAAACATCTGTAAAACTCAAACTCTTGTTTTACTCATAGCATATTCGCCAAAAGCTACTGTTAATATTTTGAATCCAGTACTGCACTTTATTCCATTTTAGAAACAAAATTTTATATAAATTCTTTAATTATTATTTTTATTTTATTTATAAAGTAAAAAATTTCCAAGAACTCCAAAACATGCTTCACCTTTTCAACTGTCAAAAATAAACTAAATTATAAAAAAAATGAAATCGTGTTAATAAAGCTCACGAAATTCAAAAATTTCCATAATTTTTTTATGAGGCTTTGTGCATACTACCACGCTAATAAAAGCTTGTTGATTATGTAAAACCTGTAATCAGGATGGCCAGGGCAGCAGGTCTGAAATTTGGATCTGGGCAGATTGTACCTATCAGAACTCAGTACAGCAGTGCTTCAATGTGCATGACCTAACTGGTGGTTAAGGACTAACGAAGATGCCAAGCACATTATATTTGGATAGCTGATAACAGAATTTTTAATAACCCATTAAATCTATAGGTGTTACTTTATAGGTCTATATTAGCAGCAAGTTATACTATTGCATCCAATGTTTTGTGAATAGAAATTGTCTTGCTGACAGATATTTTAAGGTAGCATTCTTTTAAGGGATGGAAGTAAGGGTCATCATCTATCTTCTAATTAAGGAAGCTCAGGCTATCATTTTTATTACTTTTTCCTTTATGTTGAGAGAGCAATACAGACACCCTCAATGAATCAGTCAAACTATAAAGCAAGCGCTATCTTAAAATACTCACCAATTCCAAGAAATGTTCTGAACAATACACCCATCAACACTGAGGTCATTAGAGATGAAAAGGGAATGGGTGCAGGGAACAGGAAGGAATTTGGCCATGGAATCATCTTAACACTTGCCTGGAGTAATTCTAGAAATCCATGGTAAACCAAAATCTAAATAGCCAGACAGGGATTCAAACCTGCATCCTCCCAAAAGTTTTGAACAAAAATACAAAGTACTAGCTGTAAGAAAAGAACACAAACCTTCTTTGGGTGCATCAGTAGCAACAAATACAGTGTCAAGCTGTAACTGTTGCAAAAGCTCTGAGATTTGGTGTGCTGCTCCCTTTATGCTGGGAACTTCTTTTGGTCTAGCCCACAGGAAATCTTTACGCCTCAGATGTACACACAAGTATGGTCCGCCTCTTGCAGAAAGAGAATCCTACACAAACCAAGAAACAGACTAAAGTGAAAAATTATGTGTTAATTTACAAATGTAAATCGGAAGTTATTAACATTATGAACACAGGAATTAGACAAACAGTTTTAATTAAGTTAATTTTTAAGAATTTTTAAGCTATGGTACTACTAGTGTGTACTGCAGACCAATGTGGTTTTACAATTTTTAATTTCAACACAGATACAAGATAGCTATCAACAAATATGTAAGAAGCAGCTGTATACAACTTCTTACTGCATCAACAAGATTGTACTTGCACTGTTACATGGGTGTTGAGGACAATTTAATGAACAAGAGAAATTAATAAAAATTATCAGAGTGATAAGTACACTTCTGGAGTTTGTCTGGACTGACACCCGTCAGTTAATAGAACAGGGTGAAGAGACATAGTACCTCATAACAGTTAGAGAACGGCCAGTAGACAATTTTGAAAGGGAGACTTGATGAATGGCAGACAGTAACTATGGAAATTACTGACAACCACTGGGAGTTGTAATCATCAAAGTATTGAGAGAGTGAGACCAGCCAACAGTGAATAGAGTGTGAGCAAATATAGAGTGAATGTGAAGGAAAAATTCTTGCAAATAAGAAGTCTTGAACAATTTTGCATTCACCACTTGGCCAATCACAAGGCAGGATAATTTCCAGGGAGGTCTCTGACCCCCCTCCCCCCTCTTCCCTTAACTGCAGGGGGCAATGCTGGCTGAACCAAGATTTCTTTTGATGGAGAGCATTGCAAGAAGATCATTTGATCCTAGCACTTGCTGCTGGCATGTGCTCTGACTTCTTCTGCAACTTCCACTGTGGCTTCTGCCTACAAGCTTCTGAGGAACCTGAATGACAACATTTGTTTGTTGGCACCAGCAGTTTGGATGGGCATGTAGAATTTTCTGAATAACATGAGTCAAGTGTTCAGTTCGTAACACGATGACATAACTG